>JBCJKE010006796.1:0-11924 GCA_039654525.1 Melibe bucephala | reverse complement strand
CCCCCCCCCCCCCCCCCCCCCCCCCCCCCCCCCCCCCCCCCCCCCCCCCCCCCCCCAACACATTGTCTGAAGTAAGGACTACCTACCGTGCACTTAATGATACGGTTTTATAAAGTGAGAATTCTGTCAGTGCAGAAAAGTGTGCACTTGGACAGCATGGACTGTACTTATTGATCTATTGTAAATTGTACGGTTTCATTTTAACATTTTAAAATAAAAGCAAACAAAATAAAATAGTTCATTTGTTAGGCAAAAATAGGGAAATTGGCGGCCTTTTACTGGCAAACAAAAATTTGCGTTTTTTTGTGGCTGACGGTAAATTTTGCGGTTGCAGGGAAAGAACAAATATAGATGAATGAAAATCAAAAATAACCTCAGACTTGTTCTCATTCAGTGCCAAACGATTTCATTCATCCAAGAATGTTGTATTATTTCTAATCACTATCTCTTTTGTGAAAAGAAGTTGGTTGACTCATTTGCCAAAGAATTGAAAATGTGGAAAGAGTAATGCATAATCATAAAGAGTCCTGTTATTATGCATATTTATTTATTTATTTATTTAATGTTTCTGATGTAGCTGATGTAACTGATAGTTGATAGATCTAAGTAGTGTTAAACTTGTGTAGAAGTGGAATGTAAATAAAAGGGAGGTCGGCTAAACAGTAAGAGAAGTAGGATAGGCCTTGTCTCCCTCTTCTTTGGGATTGCCTAGACTAGGCAACATTGACTACAAGATAAAATAAATAGACTTTTATTATTAAAACATCCAACAAAATGTAACAAAACATTGTCCAAAATTACATAAATTAACAATGGAAAGTTTAAAATAAAGCCCGGTATTCCAATTTCAGTTGAAGTTGAAGTCAAACCAGTGTGCACTTAATGACAGGATTTTATTATTATATGAAGAAAATTTGTGTACTAAGTCTTCTTAGGCGGTGTCGACTGTAGAATCATAATTAATATAATATATCATATGTCCTACATTAGTCTTCACTTTTACTGCTAGTAAATGGTGTAAGAATGAACTTGATGAGCAAAACAGTGACAATAAAACTCAAGACAATAACATAAATGAAAAGGATGGTGTAGCGAGAGGGTAACCAGAGCACAACATATTTCATTGAACCAGATTTGCCTGCAAAAGAAAGAAGAAAAAACCATCAAGCCTTATAGTGGAAAATCATAAAATAAGAGAAATTTTTAATGTACCCAATAAAATGCTTATAGAAAGAATAAATTATTACAACTAATAAATCATTCTTCTTTTAAGGGTAATAAGAGTTTATTAAGAGTGTAGAATATTAACGATTTACTCATCCTTATAGATTAATTTTAAACCACATGGGGGGGGGGGAGGCAGAATGAACATTGATTGATCTAGCGTATTGAAATTAAATCCTATGACCTTGAGAAACTGATTTTTGGGTAAAGAAAATAAATTTGTTGTGTATCCTTTTCAATCATCAAATGAAAAGTGAAAAAAAGAACATGTAATGCTTGCATGATTTGATACAGCTCTATTATGTATGCTCACTGCACTACCACCAGAGATATTACTCGCTACCTGCCAAATCATCAACGCATCAAGTCATTATCAACGCCTTCAAGCACCGATACCGGATGAAAGATTGAAAGTTGTGTGCCGATATCTACAACTACAACATGTTGACACAGATTCCGTGTCGCGTTCCACATCTCTTTCGTGGATGCATTGTAGCACATGCATTGCGCTTGGGGCATGGTAACAGCTGAGACAGTCATTAACTGCTTCAAACATGCTGGCTTCTGCATGGAAAATGCTGCAAGTATTCCTGCTCAAAGTTGTGAATCAGAGATTGAAGGGCTGTCCACCCAGATGAGATACATTAGTGATGTTGACGTTGATCCTGAAGAATATATCAACATAGACAAAGACCTGGCGGTGAGCGGCGAGGTCCCGGTTGATGCCACTGTGGAAAGCATCAAGGAGAGAGACCAACAAACTGATGACCTAGAAGCTGTGCCACAAATTTCAGGCAGGGATGCAAGACGGGCACTAGAGACCCTGAAACTTTTTGCTCTGCAACACAAGGATGGGGCAGCACTATTCAACATGTTATGCAAAAGATCGAGGATAAAATGAGCGATGTGGTTTCAAGTTCAAGCAAGAAACAGATTGGAATGACAGATTATTTCACACAGTCCCATCCAAGCCTGACAGTTAATCAACAGTTGCAAGCAAGCATGTTGTCAACATGAAAAATACACATTCCTACTTGATTAGGACGTGTCTTATCACAATGTACAGGTCTGTGCATAGCAATGTTCAATTCAAAGAAGTCTCACCACGCCCCCTTTTCCGCCATCTTGAAAACCTCTGAATAATGACAACCTCCATATAATGACATAAGTGCTCTGTCCCGGACAATGCCGTCATCCGGAAGTTGCGCTGTAATACAATCATGATCCTAACCAAACAAAGAACAAAACAAAATGAAAAAAAAACCCCCAAAAAACCCCAAACCCAATGAAAAACAAATCTAACAACAAACTGAACAAATATCACATGAAAAAAAAATTAGTGGTACTTGTATTTGTAGATTAGCACTTACTGACAACAGCAACTCCATATCCCATATTTGGAACACCCATTCTATAACTGCATGTTGGAACCATGAGCTCATTCAAAGCCATGAGATTTGAAAAGTCCATGTCAAAGTAATTCGTTTCTTTCTCAAGTGATCTCAATTTGTAGGGCCATGTAAATATATCAGCATTCTCGGATAAGCATGTATCACAAGTCAGGATTTGAGACTGAAAAAGACAGAGGAAAAAAAACTGAAAAAGTTGGCTACAATATAGAAAGGACACTGGGATATTGAAATATATCATGTATTAAGATTAAGGTAAATTTTTGTATCAATGCTGATCACACTTCTTCTTACTTGAAAAAGTGAAAATCTAGCATTTCAATTGTGTTATCAACTTAAAAGGCCATAGTCACATGGCATTTATTCATTTAATTTGACCACTGCCTTGTTTTTACATACCCTCAACTGCTGAAACCTTGTACAGAATAAAATAAGAGCTTTTCAATAGCGATTCTATTATCTGTACATTGTCATGTTCTTAATCTTTGGCTGTCACATGGAATTTCTCAACTGAATGGACAGAGTTTCGATAAAAATTAAAGCTTAAATAAGGTAAAAGAATGCATTTTCTATTTATTTCTTGCATTTATTTACTGTTGAACTTATATTTCCATCTTAAAAGTGAAATTGCCAACCATGGATAGCAATATAAGATAAGATAGAATTAGAATTGATTAATAAGCAGATCTAGACTAGAGTATAAGTTTGTCTACCACTACCATTAAATTAAAGAGACAGATCTCAATTTACATGACAGATCTGCAGAGTGAAATTTAGATTATATTTACATCTAGAGATCTAAACCTAATCTAAGTGAACCATTGTTGGTTTTACATATATTTAATATATAATGTATAATAAATGCTGACAAATATATTTCACAATAAATTTGGTATATATTTTCAGTGAGCCCATGAGAAGTTCCTTCTTCAATTTATATTGGGGATCTATATATATATATATAATATATTATATTATTATTACAGTCCAGCACGTATTCATCGAACTTGTTGGGGCCACAGAAATAGTTTGAGGAATCTGTGATTCGAGCAATACGTGAAAACACTAAGTGATAAGGGAAGCCCTTATAGCAGTAGAAGCCCTTGTAGTAGTATAGTGGGGTAATTTAATACTGGAGTTATGTCCCTTATTGTCTGTCCCTCTATTTCAGCGACGGTGCTTTGGTTTGCTTGTTTTTTTCAATTCATTGTTGTTTTTTGTTTTGTTTTTGGTGTGTGTGTGGGGGGGGTTAGTTTCAAGGGTATGAGCTTTTCTGTGCCAATTTTCTGTCGCGTCCAGCTACCGTATTGATGATTCAAAATGCTAGTACAAAACAGTAGATCTATCTACTCGGGTTCGTGGGCTTTTCAGACGACTGGGATGGGAAAAGTTGTTTGCACTGCTTGTGTAGCAGGCAGAAAGTTCAAGGAATCCGTAAATAGGTTTGACGAATATGTGAAAAATGTAAAGAAAATAAAGGAAAATATTCGGGACAATGCAATCTGTTCGAGGGATCCGTGAATTCGACGAATGCGTGTTCGACGAAGGCGTGTTGAACTGTATATTATATATATACTCATACATAATTCTTTTTCTTTCTTTTTTTCCTATTATTTGAATGAGCATCTGTACTAACACTTAACACTACTAACACAGTTAAAGTAAAACACACATGATATTTGGGTGTTCAATATATAAATAAAGAGGATAAGAAAACTTTATTCATTACATTCAGGAAGCTTATGTGTTCATTAAATGAAAGTACTCTTTTGTAAAATATTGTATGCAAAGCATCTTTTTTTTTTGTTAGCAAAAATGACAATTTTTCACACCCATTATTATTTTGTTTATAAACAAAAACGAAAATTATTCAAAACTATCATTATTACAAAGCTACTAATCTTATTCATTATGCCTAAAATTAATAGGATTAATGTATATATCATCTTATTCATTATGCCTAAAATTAATAGGATTAATGTATATATCAATCATCATTCACAACCGAAACCGCAAAATGTTTATTCAACTTCACACACACACACACACACACACACACACACACACACACACACACATACATGCACTAAGGATAAGACTAAAAGAACTAACTATCAATGTTTGTAATGTTTTCTAGCATGTTTAATCCACATCTCTCTAAATCTAAAGGAGAACAAGTGAAGTAGAGTGGAGTCCATTTTAAATAACTTGTTTTAAATGTGCCTTTGCTTTGGAAGAACAATACCTTTGGTCTTCCTCTGTATCCTTTTTCAGAAACCATAAACATATTTGAATAAAATAAAATGAATCATCTCAACACTGTGTATGGTTATAATAATGTCAAACCGATTTTTACAAGATCATGATAATCTTGATCCAGAGAACACTGCACCTATTGAATATGTGATATTTTTAGAAACATTTTGTCCAATCCCCAACACAAATTATTTCTTGTTTAGCAAATGGAAATGCATAGCCTAGCTTAGCCTGACTAGCACTTGTAGGTGACTGAAAGTGACCTAAACGATATTTAAGCATAGCAAGAGCATGTTGTCAGTGTAAGAGAAAGTGCACTGAGGTGCATAATTGAAAGATTCCACTATACAGTAATCACCGTCTAATAATCTGCCGCTGTATAGCCCACTTTGCTTAATAACCTGCTGTTTCTGTGAAACAGTATTTTCTTCTATCTAAACCATCCCTCTGATAACCCACTCTCAGACCAGACCTTCATCTAATAACCTGGTATTTTTCACTTGGCCCATAATAAACAACTATGAGTATGATAAGAAATAATTTTTAAACAAAATACATCCATCCCATTGATAAACCTTTGTAGCAAGTCATTTGAGCATCAATGTCAAGACTCTTAAAAGCACACTGCTCACGAAGGCAATAAAATAACAATCACTCAAACTAATTGTCTCACAAAAGACACACTATCACACCTTGGTCATCTGGTCAACTACACCACAGCATAGGCCCCACCCTGCCTTGGAGAACAAAAGAGCAATGCCACCCTCTCCTGCATAGTGTGTGCCGATGGTCTGGTCATTGAGCAACGTTTAGTGAAGACTAAGCATTCCCATACCCCTCCTGTTATGAAAGATTATGTCAAAGAAAGCCTAGCGGGCTAACAGGTGGGAGGGACAAAGAAGAACACCCATAGGTGACTTGTTACAGTAGACTATTGATTGGCCGTTTTTGCAGCCAATCATCGTTTAGTTTATCGTAATATGTCATGTACGTACGTACTATGTTACCCCCCTTGCCAATTTATCTAATAACCCGCTCAGTCTAATAGCCCGTTTTCTTTGTCACCCGAAGATCGGGTTATTAGGCGGAGACTACTGCATATGATTGTAGAGAGAGGGCCACGGCAGGACATTTTATTTTTTTTTATTAAGCTATGGATCATTTCTTTGGACATAGGTGTAATGGGAAAACTTCTTTTAAATACTGTGACTATATATAAATACACAATATAGTATAAAAACAATATCAAAAACATAAAAATGGAGAAATGTGATTAGCTAAATTGTATAATTCAACTGGACAACAGTGAGAAAGAAAAAGGGATGTCAAAAATTGTCCTGGGAGAGAGATCTAAAACTATGAGACAAAAACATGATTTGAATGTGGCAATTAACGCTGCCTATGACAATAGATTGTGAAATTGTGTAAAATCCACTCCCAGCATTTGCTCTCAGCATAGGAAATACCAGTACGTGGTCTCTAATTACAGCTGTGGGAAGGTATTTTTAACATTTCATTTAATTTATCATCATAATGAGGGTTTATTTCAAAGGAAAATCCAAGAGCAGAAGCAAAAACTTACCAAATGCCAGTGACCAGACAAAAGTAAACTAGGTTGTGCCATTTGAACAATCTGAAAAAGGTAATAAAGTAAAATATTAAAAAAAAAACCCAACTGTATTCAACATCTATATCAATGATATACAGTCAATTGCACTAAGTTGATCTTGTTGGGGGAGAAGAAAAAAGATCAACACATCCGAAGTTCAAAACAACTGGCAAAACTTTGTAAGGCATAATTTACATTGGAGTGATAACTGCATAAACCGAAACGGCACACACACACCAATACATACGTTTATAGTATACATAGCCTATATTTTCTGTAAGAGCAAGATGGTTGTTGTCTAGCATAAGCCTAATCCTGACAGTGTAACAGCAACCAAAGATGTTCAACTGTGACTTCAAAGTTTAATATCTTTGGTAATAAACACATGTCTACAGCGATGAAATCAATGGTATCTTGTAGGACACTTGTACATTGAAGTATTAATTTGGTCCGGTGCCTGCGGCGATCGTTGATTGGTGGGCCGAGGATTAGGTTAGAAGTTGTTAACATCAAGTCATCCATTTTCTTTTTCTCCTTAATTTCAATGTTCCGGGCAAAAAGTTTGGATTAACACTTGCGAAGAGACGCTTATGTTGAAGTCAACACAAGCATTTTAATTTCCTATTATTTTTTTTACAGTGGTCCTTGTTCCTAAGAAAAAAAAACAACTTAAATGAAGATCAAATCAAGCGAGTTCATCTTAAGTGGAGTCGACTGTACTTGAAAACCTATCACTCAAATTGGGTTATAAATCATTATAATGCAGACGTCTGGGTACTGGTGCACCAATCAAGATACTGGACAGAAATTGAAAAATTACTCGGCCACGACACTAACGCATTAAAAACTTATTTCAATGTGAACCTCCCCAATGGAGACACTTCATCAAATGATAATTAATGGTGAAGCAGCAAAATGTTTTAAATTTGAAGCACTGTTTAAATACAACAGTAAAAACAGAAAACTCGTCAGTATACAAGATTGTTTCTTTCTAAGGCCAGCCTCTCTACAGCCATCCGCCATTTAAAAATCTAACAAAAATGTTCTCACTTCTTCCAGTATTTTTCTATAATAGTAATAATACTTTGTGCACACAACAAATTTCATATTTGTTATACATATTCAGGAATTTAAAAATATACATTGTACTTCATCATACTTCAAGCATTAAAACAATTTTAAAAGAAGCTATGATTCACAAAAAAAAAGAAAAGAAATTAAAGTCTAGTCATCATATGTTCCATTATCAATCACAATTCAAAGAATATTCATGAATTTTCCAGTAACATTAATTCAAGGGTGGATATGAGTTGAGATGAAACTTATCCTAAAATCTTAAACTAAAAAGTTACAAGCAATAACTAAATCCATACAGTGTACAATAAAAAATATCAACCTGAAGTTACATTGTTCACAGGAATGTATGAGGAAGAGCACATATGGCAGTGAAAGGTGAAACAAGAAATGACAGAACAGAGCAGGACATAGGGCTAGTCTTCTATGCAAAAAAAAAAAAAAACCCCAAAAAAAAAAAAAAAACCCAAAAAAAACCCTGGCTGTGGAAAGAGAACAGCAGTGAGCTAAAAAAATTGGCCTCCTTCAAAATGACAGAAACATAAAAGAAGATAAATAAGTGTAAGAAAACACCCATGCTTTAAACATACCGGATATATAGTGCTCTTGATTTTGACCATCATGCTTTCATGATTAACGATAAAACGAATGGGAGCTTTCATATGGGGTGCAAACGATGAAATAAGTTGTTTTTTCTCAGGAATAGCATCATAATTCTGTCTGATGTCCAACTATTGGAAGGGGAAACAGGAATTAAAAGACTCATTAAAGTTTTGCATAAAGTTATGTACATTTTCATGGTTGTATCTTTCAAAGCATTTTATTTTAGTTTCAATGCCATTGAATAAAAGATGTAGAAAGCTTCTAATATTACAAAAAGTATTACAAAAGTAAAAATGGCATTAAATGAAATGCAAGATGCAACCATTCTTTTAATTATAAATAGGTTATTCTTCACTGTATATATACAATGAAACAGCAATAACATTTTCCTAGACCAACAGAAATATATGCTACTAAATATTAAAAGATGCATCCTTATATATAAAAAGCTGAAATTAAGATGAGAAAAAACTTGCACCATATACTAGCGCATGTTTTGCGGCTCCTAAGGGACTCAAGTTCAAATTTAAGAATATCATATATAACATGGACATGAGTCCCTGCCACAAAAAAGACCCAACAAAAAACAAAACAAAAAACCCCCAACAACAACAAACCTTCAAAAAATCAATGAATTTATGGTTGATCAATCCTGTCAAATTTCCAAAATGCTGTTCAAATCTGTGGACTTTAAAAGGTGTGCGAAAATCCCCTCCTTCCCCTCCAATATCATTGTCGCCAGGAACAATAATTGACTGTATATAAAATGAAAGAGAAAATGGACAAGAAAAAAATAAACCTGACAGTGACAAGATTAGGTATATATGAATAATAAAATGTCTCTTTATTAGACAACATGTATTCATAAAATTCAATTCATCTCACTACAGCATCCTCATCAAAACAACCCCCCCCCCCCGTCCCCACACCCCAATAAAAAAAACCCAACCAAAATACAAACAAACACAACCAAAATACAAACGAAAAAACAAAACAACAATTAACAATCAATCCCCCACCCCAACCGTCCACATAGAAATAACCCTTGAATACATACAGTGACATCATTTTGATGTGAAAATGATTTTGTCCATAGAATATGTGTTAAATTTGGCCTAGGAATGTTTCCATATATTTTGCATTTAAACCTTACAACCCCACTGCAAGAAAAGCCCTGAGGTCTCTTCAGTTTTAAGAGTATACTAAAAGAAAAAATAGTAAGACATGAAATTGCTTCAAGCATACATACCTTTGTGTTCTTAATTTCATAGAAGATGTTGTAGAAACGATTTACATATGATTTGAATTCTGCATCAGTTGCCTTGCTTCCTTCATCCATTAAATCACCAAGAAAAACAATAACATCTGGATAAGTGTGCCTATATACCCTTGAAAAAGTACTCCTCAGATACCTTTTTAAGAACAATGATGGAAATAAAGTAGTATATTTTAAAGAATAAATTTTAAATTTTGACAAAGAAACACCACTTGAACGATTTTTATCATAATAATAAGCCTACATTTGGGCCTTATATATTTTCCATGAAAATTGAAAATGCAATACTTGAAAATTTAAGCATATAGATGAAATTCTTTTACAAATTAATTTCTTTCATATCTGAAAATATGTACATGTATTTCAGAAAAAAATATTATTTAGACTCCACGAATCTAAAAATATTATAGGTCCTTTCTAAACTTATCTTTTCTTAATAAAATACTTGAAAAATTAGCATCTTTTCTTTGTAAAATACTTGAACAAATTTATTTTCAATCATCTTTTCCAACACCTCCAAGATAATGAACTGTAGAAAGATTTTCATTCAACCTATTGAGGGTATTATAGCACTGTTCGGCATTTGAAATTACCTTTCACAACAATTAGACAAGGATAACTCTGCTTCACCCTTAACTTTTTACATATTTCATCAGTGTTTGATACCATCACCAACAATATTTCGGTAGAACATTTGCACATTAAGGTATCACAGGCACAACTCTGAGGTGATTACTTTTTTTCATTTATCACAAGAAACCAAAAGTGTTATGACAAATGTCATACACTTGATAAATCACTACTTTTCTAACCCAGTCTTAGCACCTATATTGTTTATTTTGTACAAATTATTCTGTGATATTAAAAGCTCATAATGGACTTTCTTATCACTTTTATGCTGATGACATATTCTATTAAAAATACAAAAGACATCTCCCATGAAAGAAACACAAGTGTCAAAGACATAAAGGACTGTATGAATATTAACAATTTGAAAATGGATTGCAGATTGCAAGCTCAAAGCGCTTAGACATTTTACACACCCAGCAGGCCTTTTCATTTCAGCACTTTCTCAACTCTCTGGAGAGCTGCCTATAGCCGAGTGCTCATTCACACCTGAGTCCAGTGAGGTAAGCGAGGTAAAGTGTCTTACCTAAGGACACAACGCCAATGAATGGTGGTTTTTTGGAGCGGACACCCAGGTCGTCAGCCATCTGAACAGTGAGCATAGTCAACGCTGCTTCATTCTACTCATTGTCGAGTTGTGCTCCAAAAGAACACTAATGTTCAGATACCTCCTGTTCAGATACCTATGGGCTAATTCTTTCATGAATTTGAGTCTTTTTCAAAGTGAAAGTTTCTTCATAATTTCTTCTTCTTCTTCATAAAAGCTGACAGACTCAGTCAACTGAGCATTATTGTCAGTGCACTGCTAAAAGCTAGTATTTACATGTTAATGTTATATGTTTTAGATTTCGTTTAAAATCTTCTGTATCTTTACTGCATTTTACACTAACTGGCAAATTATTCCATAATCTAAAAGTAAAAGCGTTAGGGAAGTATGAATATAAATGACTATCCTAAACTATCATAAACCCAGGAAAGATCATACTTTCCCTTATTTTACAAACAAATAGGTTCATCAGCCAGATTTGAAAAGGCATCAGCATGTTTTTGTTACAACAAAATATGTATTGATACATTGCTGCAACACTCCTTAAACTGCCATTTTCGTCCAAATTCACTTTTTCAACTATATGTATTGTTGCCTCAAAATCCCAGACTACAATGACTCGGTCACACCCTGACAACATACTGGCTGTTGGAAGAGTTGGAAGTTTCAAACAACCCAAGAAATCTATACTGATTGATACAAGAATAGTCTTTGACATTTTGGAAATGTCATTTACAAGAGATGTGAAGCAGAGAGTGTTGGGAATGCATAAACATTGCAAATTGCAGCGAGACGGAAAAAATAAAAATTAATAATTACATGTGTATCAAAAGTAAATGTATTGAGATGGCTATATTTTACAATGCAATGAATCTGCTAAAAGATCAGACAAACCTGTCAGCATCCCAACGAACCAATGATCCTACAGGGAAACCCAACTCATCTTGTATGCCAATGATTTGGGGATCGGATACCAGAAGAACCGTCATCTGCTCCTCTGTGTCTCTGGGAAGTAACAATATCATCATAATAATAATAAAATACAGTAGTCTCAGCCTAATAACCCGCCGCCTTATACTCTTATAGCCCACTTCGCTTAATAACCCGCTTTGCCGGTGAAACAATTTTTTCGTCTATTTAAAACACTCCTCTAATAACCCGCTCTCAGACCAGAACTTCGCCTAATAACCCGGTATTTTTCACTGGGCGCATATTAAACAGCGATGATGAGAATGAATTTTAAATACAAAACAGCCATCCCATTCATAAACCTTTGTAACAAGGCATTTGCGCATCAAT
>JBCJKE010006686.1:0-12842 GCA_039654525.1 Melibe bucephala | reverse complement strand
TAATAATAATAATGATAATAATAATAATAATAATAATAATAATAATAATAATAATAATAATAATAATAATAATGAAATTGTCAATGGAGCAGGGTGTTATTTGTGTATTCTTATGCTTACTTATTTGCTGTTAAACATCAAATGATTAAATAGTTATAAATGAGGAAGTTGTTTGTTGTTTTTCCTCAAAACTAGTATCAATCTATGTAACATTTCATTTGAATTCACCAGGCTGTGGATAGAGAGAAGAAAGGCAAGAAAGGGAAAAAGTCTGGCAAGAAGAAGAAGAAGAAGGGGAAGAAATCTGGCAAAAAAGGAAAAAAAGGGAAGAAAAAGGAAAAAGATTTAACACCAGACAGGTATGCATCAAAAAAAAAAAAAGATTAATGATATCATCTTGCAAAATAATGGTTTTGGTAGCATCTTAAAAAATTATGTATTTCATTTGACTTACGTAAAGCCACTTCGTGTTCCAGTTCACCATCTGAGATGCTACGGCGGCTTTCTTTATTCTAGCTGTGAAATCTCGCTACTTTTTTCGGTCATTTGCGAGTAAGGTGATCCTATAAGGTCATTGTTTGAATGGATTTATTGAATGGTCAATAAGTGTGAGATCTAACAATATTTTATTTTTTCTTTCGAAATAATGTTTTTTATTGTATCTTATGAAATAATATATTTGGTAGCATCTTACAAAATTACGATTTTCACTGCATTTTACAAAATTACTTTGTGCATTGCATCTTACTTAGTCATAAAACAATTTGTTTCATTGCATCTTATGAAATTACTTTGTTCATAAAATGTTTCTTTGTATCTTTTAAAATAATGAAACAATGACAAAAAAGAAAACAAACACAGCTGCACTGTGGTTTAATGAACATAACAACAATATGCACTGTGGTTTAATGAACATAACAACAATATGCACTCTGGTTTAATGAAAATAACAACAATATATCAGATGATCCAGTGGGGATCTTCTTTTGCCTCTTTGGCGATTTTTATGTTTGTGTATTTTGGTCGGCTTTTTTTTTTCTGTCTGTTTGTTTTTTATTGTTTTGTTGTTGTTTGTTTTGTTTTTTGTTTTTTTGGGGGGGTAGTTTGTTGGGGGGGGGGAAGGGTTGGAGGGAGTGTTGTTTGTTGTTTGTTTGGTTTGGGTTTTTTGTTTGTTTGGTTTGGCTTTTTGTTTGTTTTGGGTTTTGCTTTGTTTTGTTATTCCACATTTTGTTTGTATTGTTTTTTTACGTTTTTACTGGGGGTCTACTTAACTTTTTTGCTTTAAATGGAAATGAACCTCAAATGCCAACATCTCCTCCCCCCTCCCTCCCCACACCCCCCGAAAAATACAATATTGTTTTCCTCTCTTTAATACCTAGTTAAAACATGAGGAAAGAAACAAACAAACAAATAAATAAAATAGGCATAAAATAAAACAAAACAAAGAATAACCCCAAGAAAGTGTTCAAGAGATTTTCATACCAATGTGACAAAGGGAGACTACTTCGAAGAAACGTTATTTTTTTAATCATTCATTTTCTTTGTTCTTCAATACTCAGGACCATCGAAGATTTGTATGAGGAGCTTGTCACCCAAGGCATCATTGTTCGTTGCCCACCAATCAAACTGTTAGATTACGAGGGTGAATACAGCTACCTTGGCACCACTCTCCGTCAAGCAAACATTGAACCAATGCCTTCCCTTTCCGATGTCAGGAGACTAGTTACAGAGTTTGGAATTTTACCCTTGGGTTAGTTTTCAAATTCACATCAAGAGATAAAATTAATTGCATAGTTTTATTCCACCACGCACATTCCATTGTACGTTGTATTGGCCTTTTTTCCAGAGCTGTGGTAAAGAATGTTTTATTTTGACATCGCTGTATTAGGATAATAATATCTGCATTCAATTTCACCACAAATGAAAGCGGATGAATAATGTTATTTAACTTATTTGTTCCTTTCAAGATTTTATGCGTGTTATTTTTCTTTTCTTTTCTTTTTTTTTTTTTTTAGCCGGACTGTATTTGTTATTTTTGTCTTTGTTGTCTTTTGTTTTTTAGGTTTTTTTCTGCCTTTGTTTTATTGGGGTTTTTAAATGTTTTTGTTTTGTAGGGGCTTTTTATGTCTTTGTTTTGGGTGAGGGCAATGAGGAAGGAGATAGGGGCAATTTATGGCAGCCAGTCAGTTGGATGTATAGGGAGGAAGGAGAGTTTGCTTCTCTTTTTCTGCTTTCATTTTGTATTATTTTCCAATATAACTGCTTTCACTTAACATGCTTGATAGGACAATACTGGCAAGTAGGAAAGAAGGAAACAAGATAAAAACAAAACAGTTGTGTGTATTTTTTTTTTTTTTTTTTTTTTTTTTTTTTTGTGGGTTTGCTAAATTTTTACAAGATAAATTTATTTTTCTTTACTCAGGAGAAACTTTTATCTTAGCTTCAGGCTTCTTTTCATGTCTTAT
The DNA here is from genome assembly GCA_039654525.1 of Melibe bucephala. Lineage (NCBI taxonomy): Eukaryota > Metazoa > Mollusca > Gastropoda > Nudibranchia > Dendronotidae > Melibe > Melibe bucephala. Next base: position 10,377 of record JBCJKE010006686.1, on the reverse strand, counting down.
TTGACGTTTTTCCAGGATCCCCTGCTGTACATGAGAAGTCGCCTTTGACCAAATCCATCATGCTGGCCGGACCACGGGGTACAGGGAAGAAAATGTTGGTTCACGCTATATGCACAGAATTGGGCGCAAACCTTTTTGACTTGTCTCCTGGAAATTTAGCTGGCAAATATCCTGGCAAAGATGGTCTGAAAATGTTGATGCACCTCATATTTAAGGTACGAGTGAAGTATAAAGTTTTCTTAATTAAGTAGATATTTTTTTTTTTAAAATCTCAATTTTTCGCCACTGCACCCCACCCTCAGTGACAAAGCATCAACTAATTATGCTAAAAAAAAAAGAAAAGAAAAGAAAGAAAGAATGAAAGAGAGAAAGAAAGAAAGACAAAGAAAGCTCACATCACCCAATAATGTTCCTATCATTACTTGTAGTGAATTTAATGTTACTAAAGACAAATAACCCTATTGTCTGTTGGAGTTGTCTCCCGTTATGTTAGATGACTTCCTGTACTGTGTGAACCACCAGAATGAGTGAATAAAGATGGTCTAAAATAAGTTGACTTGCATCCAGTCTTTCCTTCTCAATTTAATTGTCATCATAGGACATTAAACACTCCTCCATCCTCCCCCCTCCCCCCCAAACCACTTCCCCTTCCACTTTTGTAGGTGCTTTGCCCTCCTCTTCTCCAACCACCCCCCTCTTCCATTTCTTTTTGTCTCTTTTGGTGCCATCCCACATAAACATTTTATAAAAATCCCAGAAATTTATAAAGCCCAACCAAATATTTTAAAGAATCTTTGAAACAAAGTGGCTAAAAATATTTATAAAAAAAAAAAAAATTTCGTCTTCTTCATGAAAGCTGACAGACTCAGTCCACTTAGTATTCTTGTCAATGCAGCGAAAAGCTAGTAATGTGCACAAACCAACCAAACAACAATAACTATTCAGTGCGGAATGAATGGTTGGGAGTGGTTTCCTTATTCATATCATGCTTATTCTAAGATGGTTCTTTTTACTTTTAATCACGATGAAAACCTTTTTTTTTTTATATTTCCTTCTCCTACTCATAATGGCTAGTATCAATTTCCTTTATTTGATTTTTTTAACAGGTTGGTCGAGCTCAGCAGCCTTCTGTGTTCTACATTGGAGACTGTGAGAAAATGTTCAAGAAAAAAATACCCAAAACAGATCCAGTAAGTGGAGATTGACTTTGTTTTGCATTCAAATAAAATCAACTGTATTCATCTTTAATGGAAAATTTGTAGCAATTATGTCACAATATAATATTTAATTTATTTGCTTGTGTATTAAGATGCTGCAAGTAGTAAAAATGACATTAAATGAAATTCACATAAGCAATCTATTAAGAGCGATGTCAAAGATTGGGCTGTAGATCTATAGATGGTGAAGAGGGGGGCGGTTGGGTTAGGGGGGGGAGGAGGAAGGGGGGGAGGGAAGAGGTGGGGAGGGAAGGGTGGGGGGGTGGGGGGGGGCTTTCAAATCCCAGATTTTTTGGGGAGATGTTTGGCATTTTCTTTAACGAATTTTATTGATCAAGCGACTGGAGACATTTATCTAATCATAAGAGCGTTATAGAATGACGAGCCATCCTTTTTTCTTCTTCTAAAGACGGATCCCAAAAGATTGAAAAAAGAACTTCCAAAAGCTCTGAAAACAATCAAATCAGACGACAGATTGCTATTGGTTGGAACATCCCGCTGTCCCTTTGACGCAGACATGAAACCCTTGATGAGCTGTTACCAGCGTCTTGTCCTAGTTCCTCGACCCGATTATGCATCTAGACATTGTGAGTATCAGCACAGAAAATGATTATTTATATAAAAAAATTTTAAATAGTAAATCTGGTGTGCCCTTAACGTAACTTAATCCTTAAAGCAATTCAATATGTTTCCCATATGCACAAAATGATTGCTGTCAATCATCAGTCAGTGCAAAATGTAATATTAAATTTTACAAAACAACATTGGGGAGAGGATGTTTGGGTTGATCAGTTTTATTTTTATTTTTGTCAGTGTTTTTGTTATTTTTGTGTGTTTATATGTGTGTTTGTTTCGGGGGGGGGTTGCTTTTTGGTTGTTATTTTTGTTGTTCTTCTTTTATTGATGATGTTTTCTTATGTGGAGATTGTACATTAATTTTATTTCTCCGTTACTTGTTTTTGTTGTGAAGATTTCATAGATGTATGAATGGAATTATCACAAGAAAAAATTGAAGACAAATGTGTGCGAAAACTTACAATAATTCCTTTTGTTTATTGAAAGGACAAGATACATAGGTATGAAAGAAAAAAAGGAAAAAAAAAAAAAGCTTCTTTAAAAAACATTGGAGAGTAAAATCAAACAGGGAACAGAGGAGATGGAGAGGAGAAATAGATGATAAAAAGAAATAGATGATTTTGAAAAAGTGTATGATTAAAAAAAAAAAGAGATGTTAAAAAGAAAAAGATGATTTTTTTTTTAAACGATGATAAAAAGAAATAGAAGGTTTAAAAAATTGATGACAGAAAGAACTCATTTATTGAAGGAAATACTGAAAATTGCAGAAAGAAGGGGAGAAGAAAAAGTATAAGAATATTTAGAAATGAAACTTCTTATTGAGAAGAATCTTCAATAACATCCTTATTTGTTATATAATAACTTCTTCCTGCTCAGTGTTGTGGAGAAAACTTATCCTGAAGCACAATGGACAGCTGACCAATCATCTGGACATCAGTTCTTTGTCTAAAGTCACCGATGGATACACTCCAGGTCATCTGGTCACCGCAGTGCAACAGGTGAATAATTTTTTCAAGTGTCAGCATTCATACAATAATGAAGATTAGCTCACTATTTAGCATTTAGTAGACTTTTCACATAAAAAAAAAAACAAAAACAAAAACAAGAACAAAAAAAAAAAAAAAAAAACCCAGCAGATGTCACATCAAGCATATATTATAATAATTTTTTGCAAATAGTTGAACGTATTTATATATGTATTTATATATTGAAACATCATTGATGATTTGTAGAGGTATAGATAGTTGTCATTCATTTTGCAGGTAAAATAATTATATTTTGCATTAGAATTTATTCACTGTTTATGAATTTTGAAAGGGGATTTAAATGAAAAAAAAAAAGTGTAGCCAAATTCATTGGTAGCAGTGGATCCCCTTGTGGCCTCTAGACCCTCAGGTCCCTGGTTCAAATCCTAGTTGTCAGATGTAGTACCGAATTCTTTGGAAAAGCATTTTGCACATGGCGGTATTTTCCTCCTTCATTCAGGCCTATATTGAGTAGCCAGCTTCAGGGAGGGGAAGATCCCATCAGTGTGTCACAGGGACATGGCTGTGAAGCGGCAACTTTATTTTAAAGCTGTAGTTTACATGGGAAACAGCCTCTCTGGGAATGGTTTTACTTTACAGAACGTAAAGCATGATATGGTGCATTTCACACTAAATAAGACTTCTCGTGTCTATACAAAAGTATTGTAATGATCTTGCCTCAAAATGTATAACGGGGACTGTCATGGATGGATGGTGTGCCAAGCAGACACTACTATGAGCCACCTTCCATGTTGATTGAATTCATTAAGTTATATGGGTTTTAAAAGGTTTTACCTCATTTTGCATTTTGAAAGGTTCTCACTGACAGACGAATCCAACAGCTGGCCAAGAAACCTTTGGTGGCTGCTGAATTTGTTGCTCCTTTGGCTCGTCTTGAACCCATTTATAAAGAGGAGGAAGAGTTGTTCAAGGTAGGAAGATGCAAAGACTGCTTTGATCAAATTGAATTGCAACACAGCTCTATCGCTTTTCTTATCAAAGCCTTTAATTTTATTATTATTATTATTATTATTATTATTATTATTATTATTATTTCTTTAGGATTTTTTCAACACTTTGTAGGCATCTTAATCACAGATTTTAATTGTATTTATTTTCTCACCCTATCAAAGTAAGAAGATTGCAGAAAAGACAGCACAGTTTTATCCTTTGAAGCTAATTTGAAAGGGCAAAAGACAATTTTTCAATACTTATACATATTATTTATCTGTTATGCCTTTTTAGATATTGAGATATTAATTTATGATTGTAGTCAGGATGAATAAATTTCTAAATAACATTATGGGTTGATTTTCTTCTTTTTTCTTCTTTTCCATCATTCAAATCTATCATTGGTTTCATGGTCTGGTGGCAGACGTTCAGCTTGTGAATCAGAAAGTTTCTTTTTTCCAGTCCTAGCTTTCAGGCCAATGTTAAGTTGCTGATAAAAGCTTTCTACACACACCTTCCCACCTTACTTAGGAGTTAAATGGATTTAGGACCATAGGTTTTTGAAAATATTGTCAGTATACTAGATTTAAGTGTGCATGAAAAATGGCAGCTGGTCTGTAGGCTCCTCCTTAAATAATGATGTGGATGGAAAAGGCCTGAAAGGAAAAGTTGATTAAATGAGTGAACACACAGTTTTTATTTGCACATGCTACATTAAGGCTCTACTATTTTGTTTTGTCCCCCCCCCCCCAACTTCCCCCACCTCCCAACCCACAGAACTGGTACTCCAAGACCCCCATGGGTAAGAAGAGGGCCAAGGCGGCGCAGGCTGATGATGACGATGGTGGCGGTGGCAAAGACAAGAAAGGAAAGAAGGGCAAAAAGGGAAAGAAAGGAAAGAAAGGAAAGAAGAAGAAATAAAGCTAGTGATTATTTGCAGACTAGGAGAACCAACCTTTTATCACTTGTTGATTGGGTTTGGGGTTTTTTTTTATTCTTTACTTGTGATATCGTCTTACAAAATGGAATTAATGAATAATATAGAAATGTTTGTGTAATTTTTTGTAATTTAAAGATTATTTTCCTTCCATGTTTATTGATATACGGGGCTATATTTTTTCAATGTGATATAATCAGTTGAAGTGCCTTTGTTTTATGGAATTTTTATAGAAATTTGCAATGCCCTTGGCTGTGAAAAAAAAATTATAAATATATATATCAAAGTTAAGGTAGAAATAAATACATATAAAGATGTTGGTGAATAAAAAGGAGATATATAGATTAATAAACAATAATTATTAAATTTCAGTATGAATAAAGAAGTGTGTGAATCAATTATAAATGGATTAATAACTGATAATGATTAATTTAATGCCATAAAAAGAAATATGATGACACCTGCCATGCTAAGGTATGGGTATGTGCTTGTGTACTGAAGGCATATAAGTAAGAGAAATATAAGGCTCTTCTTCTGAGCATGACAAACTGAGTACAAAGATATTTATTATTTTTCACCATATCTTTTGCTTACTACAATTTTTGTGTTTTTCCATAATGATAAATTATCCTTGATAAAGGACTTATTTTCCCATACTTGTCAGCTTACAGTATTTGTGTCTGGAAAATCCAACTCCTGTTTTTTTTTTCACATTTGTAATGATAAAAACTGCATTTTGAGTCTAAGGGACAGAATTGTGATTTTAACTTTCTTTTCTTTTAATGGACTCAACTGATAACCTTGTACTACATGCAATAAAATTGAATTTGAATCTAAGTTACTGCTCTTATATATTTTCTTTTATTTCATTGGTTATTGTTTATTCAGTGTATACGTGTGAATTGTTGTCTCTGATACATTGCGCTAGTTGGGATGGAGGAAGCATGGATTTCATTAAAAAGTTCAAATAATGTTTTTGATATCTTTTTATTTTATTAGCATGTTTTGTTTTTAATCGGGTGCCATGTGCTCTACAACAATTTCACATTGCACTAAATCTGGTGTCACTCGCATGTATATATGGTTTATATATATATAGGCGAAGGACGATGAGTATGTGTGAGTGAATGTAAAATGAAATGTCATTTGTTTTCCTTCTTTTTTCTTTTTTGTTTTGTTGTTTCTTTGTTTTGTTTTATGTTTTGTTTTGTTTGTTGTTGTGTTTTTTTTTTTTTGGGGGGGGGGAGGAGGCTTGTGCTAGTTATTAAAAAATCAGTGTTTGATGCCAGTTTGTGACACGCTTTAAAATGTTTAACAATAAATTAGATGATAATATTTACATTGAAAAGCATAAATAATCATGGATAAAGTGACATTGCACAGATACCTATACAATCAGAGGACAGGTAATGAAGGGACGGATAAAGAAAGCATTTAAATCAATGAGAGAAGAGAAAATCAAAGAAATGCATCATGAAAGAATGGAGAAGGAAATTCATTCCCGTAAGACGGTAAGAGCAAACCATTGGCAGTGTAGGCATCATTTCTTTAAAAAAAAAACATAATGCTTATTGTGAGCTCCCTTGCTGGATTTTTGCACATCACTGCAGATCTACTCAGTGACTTTAAAATTACAAAACAGCTTTTTCATTCAACATTATGCATCAGAGAAGGGATATTACCTTCAAATTTTCAAAAAACCCAAAACGAGACTATTACATAAAAATCACATATTTGAGATGAAAATTTCACTTATAACCGTCACTCCCATTCACACTCAATAGAATTTAGTTCCCAATAAAGCCATCATTTACTCACGGTCAATTAATTGTAGGCCAATGTAACTACATTATTATTTATTCTGTTAAAGCCAACAAGGCGATTGATTTAAACTTTCATCCCGCGAAATCTCGGGCATTCAACTAGTATTATAAAAGTATGTACAGAAACCGTAACAATTTAATTATATAACAAGATTCTGTTTCTTTTAGGTGAAAGAAAAAAGAAAAGAAAGATAAAATATGGTAAGACAAAAAGATAGGGAGAAATAAGGAAGAAGAGAAAAAGGTGACATAACAAGCATTTTAACCGTAATGGCGTGTGACGTCACATAACATCACCTTCACTGATCCTGTGTGTGCACGAACACTTTGGTCAACCATACAACCCACTCAATTTCACCATTATGCCCCCACCCCTTTTTTCCTCATGCTCGTCATTCCACCGCACATCCACACACCCTCACCACTTCTAAACGCATTTCTGGATTATTTTCTTTAGTTTCTTTTTTTTTTTTTTTTTTTTTCCAATTCAGGGGATTCCCCGACTCTAAAGTCACACATAAAGAACATTAATACACTCGGCGCATACACCAACCATACGAACACCTCTTCCCCCCCCCCTCCCACCACCACCACCACCACGGCGGGCGACCTTGCCACGGAACTGTGGGATAGGCCTAATGTTTGACAGCGAGATCTGCCATTGTCTCCATCAGAACCTCAAACGATTATTGCTTGACTTCCGCTTCCCCAAGCCAGCTCACTGCTGACCTCGCCTTCCTACAAAGCTAAGATGGCAGACTGACTTCGTTTGGCCAATCACTTTGAAAGGTCAACATGACCCCATTCCAGGTGCCAGGCTTTGCCTTTGACGCGATGACGTTAAGGTCATCCAGTTATTTCAATGTTTTCCAGGGATTTGTTAGCAAGCCATCAAACGACGCCCGGTGGAACATCAGCAGATGAGAAAAGATGGCCGACAAGTAGAGCAGCGGCGAAGATCGAGTCACGTGATTTCACACGCTGGTAGCCACAGCCAGGCTGAGGCACGAGCATGTCAAAAGCAGGTGTGACAATAAGACAGGAAAGCAGCGAGCAGACGATACAGTCAGGACAAACAGACGTTTCCCGCCCTCTTGGTGCGCAGAGTAACCTTCCCAGGCAAATGCCATTGTACTTTGCTATGGCGACATGAACAATTATTTCATTATAAAGATATTATGACTGTATGTATCGTTGTATGATACAATCGCTGGAAAGTTTCTATAACTTAAGAAATGAATTGTTTCAATGATTCTTTTATTGATGTTGTGTTCTCACTGTAGAAAATTGATGTTGTGAAGACATTGTAGAAAATTGATGTTCTGAAGACATTGTAGAAAATTGATGTTGTGAAGACATTGTAGAATATTGATGTTGTGAAGACATTGTAGAAAATTGATGTTGTGAAGACATTGTAGAACATTGATGTTGTGAAGACATTGTAGAACATTGATGTTGTGAAGACATTGTAGAAAATTGATGTTGTGAAGACATTGTAGAAAATTGATGTTGTGAAGACATTGTAGAAAATTGATGTTGTGTAGTCACTGTAGAAAATTGATGTTGTGAAGACATTGTAGAAAATTGATGTTGTGAAGACATTGTGGAAAATTGATGTTGTGTTGTCACTGTAGAAAATTTATGTTGTGAAGACATTGTGGAAAAGTGATGTTGTGAAGACATTGTAGAAAATTGATGTTGTGAAGACATTGTGGAAAAGTGATGTTGTGTTGTCACTGTAGAAAATTGATGTTGGGAAAACAATTCTTCGTTTGATTTGCATCGTATGTTTGACTTTGTTGGACATTGTAGAGCCAATATTATATTTGAATCAGGACACATCTATGATGTTTCCTTCTTCAGTTTTAAAAGACGAGGGATGTCACGAATTTCGTATCGCTCGCAAACCACGCATTCCATTTTACGCACGTTCAAGAAATGTCCTTTCACTTCGCGGACGGTAAGAAGTTGGTTTAAATATTTCTCACCCGTCGTCTAGTGACGCCATCAGCACTGCGTCGTCTATAAACTCCACACTAATTATCCCCGAAGGGAAATTTGTCTTCTGGTTTTCAATCGAAAAACGAGCGTCAGCCGCTAGGGAAGCGTTGCAAACGGAAGCAAGTTTTGTAAATAGCCATGCCCCATGTTAAAATCACGATGTATCCAATGGGACTTTAACAAACGATCTTCTCAATTGCCGATCCAAAGCGCTATCGCTAAGCTATTGTGATCACGTGACTGTCGGCCTATTTTAGATCAGTATAACTGTCTCACCCAAGCTTATGTCTTTCAATTAGTCGGTCTCACCTAGCATGCTTTCGTTGTATAATGTGAAAAGGTTTGGACATAATGCATATATATCCTTATTTCAACATTCCTCCTTTCCTCCTTAATCTTTATTCGCCTCGATTTTCGTGACACGTCCATAATACCCGCAATAATAAAATAAAACCGGTAATAATTAATTGGCCTGGACATTTGGCTACTGGATGTCTGTCTCCTTGTTTGCCTTTCGTTGCCAAAATTCCTTGTCTGTACGTTGCTGACAAGCCTAGCGTCTACAACGGATGTCGACATCGAATCAGGGGAGATAAGCAATGGGATTCTCTTGGCTAAAAACAAACGCCACGGTGACTTTTTATCGGCTGTGCACGTTCATTATTTCAAGTGAATGGGCGTCCTTCTGTCAATATCTGCAGTATTTCTCTTCCTCATCAACCAATCAATTATCTATGTATTCATCAATCTATCTATCTATCTATCATACATATATCTATCTATCCATCAGTTCATCTATTCACTAATCCATCTATACATCAATATATGCATCAATCAATCCATCTTTCTGTCAATCCATCTATCTATCCATCCTAGTTCATCTATCCACCAATCCATCTATACATCAATCTATCTATCAATCAATCCATCTTTCATTCTATCAATCCATCTATCTATCCATCCATTATTCCATCAATCCACCAATCCATCTGTATACCAGCCCATAATCTATGAATCCATCAGGCCACTTATCTATCAATCCACCAATCCATCTTTGAATCAATCCAGATATCTATTCATCCATCCTTTTATCAACCCTTTTACCTATCAATCCATCAATCAGTCCATCAATCCATCCATCTAACAATCCATCAGTAAATTATCTATCTCTCTATCAATTTATAAATCAATCCATCCATCTGTCCATCAATCCACCAAATCATCAACCTACCTGAACATCTACCCATCAATTCATCCATCCTTCAATCCTTCAGTCCACCAGTCCTTCAATCCACCAATCCATTGTTCTAATAAATTTCTCCTATAGTTACTTTTTTTCAATCCTTGGCGTTTTAGTTCAGTATGGCGTTCGTTCGGTGATTTTTTGTTTTGTTTTGCTCCTTTCTTCGTTTTGTTATGTTATGCCATGGTTGCCTTGACAGTGTCGCCAACCGCCCAGTGCCATGGCCATACAAAGAAACGCCTTGGGGACTATATTGTTGTTCTAGAGTACATGCACTTTTGGATTAGGGTCAAGGTCGGACGATTCGCATCAAGGTCAGTTTATTGGGGGGTGGGGAGGGAGGGGTTCAGTTGGAGAGAGAGGAGAGAGGGGTGGAGGGAGGGAGGAATTGAGAGAAAGGAATCGAGAAGGTGAGGGATAGAGAGAGTCAGAGAGAGGGGGAGGGAGTATTTGAGAGGGTGAGAAAGAAAGAGAGAGGTGGGATGAGAGAGACAGAGAGAGACAGAGAGAGAGAGGGGGGGGGAGAAAATGAGAGAGAGAGAGGGAGAGAGAGAGAGAGAGAGAGAGAGAGAGAGAGAGAGAGAGAGAGAGAGAGAGAGAGAGA
>JBCJKE010006685.1:6518-20056 GCA_039654525.1 Melibe bucephala | reverse complement strand
AGAGAGAGAGAGAGAGAGAGAGAGAGAGAGAGAGAGAGAGAGAGAGAGAGAGAGAGAGAGAGAGAGAGAGATACAGAAAAATAGAGAGACAGACAAACAAATAGACATAATAGGTACTTAGCACATTTTATTAATTTCATTGCCTTCATATAGCTTCCATCACAACACTGGATCAAAAACAAAAAAGTAGCCATGAAGTCTATGAATCAAATCCAGGATATAATTTTAAAGTTTATTTACATAATAATCCTTTTCATGGAAATGCATATTATTTAACAGACCACATGAGGCACAACTTTAATCAGCAAATGAGCAATGACATAAGACATGACACAAGAAATCTTTACAGCAATACTATTTACAGTTAATTTATTCCATTTTTTTTTCTCTAAAGATGAATAAATATCATAAATCACAAAAAATAATCAGGATCAAAAATATGTCTTTTTAAATGGATATAAGATGGTTTCTTGAATTATGTTTCAAATTAGAACAATGTGACATAATTTCTTTCTTAAGCAAATGCTCTTGATATTTCACTATCTCAAAACCTTTTTGGAAGACAGTTAATGATTTTGAGTTTCTGTTAACTATCCCATGATAATAATTAAGACATCAGAGAAAAAAAAATTCTTGCATAAAATTAATGTTTAGACTTGCTATTTATATGCTATTATACTAGAACAGTGAAAATGAGCCAATCTCCCCAAACCAGACTAGGATTCAAAAAGTGTGATGGCTAACTCCTTTACTTTCTCAACTCTTTCTTCAGTACCGTAAGTCTCCTCAAACTTGATGAATTTTTGGACCAGGAATGAAAGTTTTTTCGTATTGAGCTTCTGTTTGACAGCTCGTTCGAGAAGTTGTCTGCATCATGAAAAAAAAGAAACAAAAGTAGACATCGTCAGCAAATATTTTCTCAAAACATTTTAGATCAAACTATATCCCACGACTGTAATAAAATACTATGAAGACACTGATAAATTCATGAACATTGGAAAATTGTATTAAAAATATAATAATTTATATTAGTAATACGAACTAGATCTCTCTCTATATACATGAATTATGAAAAACATAGAAACATCATGGGAGAAATAAGGAGGCCGGAACACTGCATACAGAACAGACGTGAGGTAGACTGGAATCACTATACAGGAGCTTAAATGAGGAGGCCAAGCCACTATTGTAAATGCGAGATTTACCATTAAAAACAAATGAGCTCATGGTTGGGAAAATATCATGGTAAGTCGAGCACAATGTACTCTGTCCAAAATGGGAAATCATCTAGGGTTCCACAATCATTCAAGGTGAAGTACTTCATCTTGATGGACTAAGTAAGTGCCTCTGAGCAATAGAAACATTTGGGATTTTCAAACAATTTAAAGACTTATGTTTATCTTTCAAAATGAGATAATCGGTCTGGGGTCCAGCTATTGATACGATCAGTGAATGTCTGTTTGACAGCGACATGGGAAACTCATTGCAAGTGGCAGCAAGGAAGGACTATGTGATTAAAAGAGAAAAAAAGTACATTTGCAAAGTATAACCAAATGCGTCCCAGCAGTCTTTGGGCTCCAATTTCCTGATGGAGTTCAGGCCTGAATATTCTGTTATGCCTCTTTGACCATGAGCTCATAATTTTGAAAAAAGATTTATGCTTGATTCGAATATTATCATTAAAAGAAAGAAAAGGGTGGATGGAGGTGTTAAATTAAAGGAAGTGGCTATATTGCCCTAAACTAAAATATATCCCAAATTTAAAAGTTCAAACAGATATGACAAGTAAATATACCATTTCAATTGATTTGACAACAGGGATGGAGGACTCACACCCTAGAGAAAGTCCCAAGAGTGACTTTGCAGAATGCTATGGCATGGATTCTCCAAAGAGGATTTTGACAAAGACATTATGAACATGGAACCTCCCAATTACACCAATAAAAGGAATCAACAACTTACCTGGCACCATTAATATCTCCAGATTTGGCCACCATATCCACATAAACAGACCATATATCTGTGCGTCCTGGGTAGCTGGCAATCAAATTTTCAAACATGGTTCGCCCCCTCTCTGCATCTCCATGAGCAAATTCCAAGTTGGCACATTTACTTATCACCTCTACATCTACACACAAAAAAAAATAATAATGAAGAGTTAAATTTAATAAGTCTGTTCAAAAACTTCAGATAAATAACATGTAGCATTCTACTACTAAAAAAAATAACTAAAGCATCAAAAACAACAGTGAGAGCTATGACATGTTTTTATTCTCTGTACAATAAAATAGGAAACTTTTAATGTTAATCTCACTTTGTATAATACAATAGGATGCTTTTAATATCAAGTTATGATGGGCTAAAAATATATTTTCTATGAGATTCGCACTCTCTATCTGATGTGATTATGTATTCTAAGTATTAAAAACTTTGGACTTGTTTTATTTTCTTACCCTTACTTATTAAGTTACAGGTTGGATTTGTTGAATTTCTGGAGACAACCTTGCATTCTGTTTTCTTTACATTTAAAAGAAGTCCTTTACGTTCACTTTCAGTGACTACAACATTACGAAGAATTTGGAGATCTCTTTCTGAAGTTGCGGGAAGAGCTGAATAATCTACATACCTAATGTTGACATTTTCTCCATTCACTTTGATGCCTGGTTTATCTTCTAATGTTATTATTACTTCTATTGGTATATTGTCTGGACCTATTGCTTTATCAAATTTCATTTTCTTTATGATATCCTCTACTTCCTCTTTTAAGATAGGTGGTCCATCTAGCTCTTTCTTTAGAACAGGTTTTTCACCCCTATCATCTTCAAAAAGTTATTCCTCTGGTACTTGATCACGGTTACAATCTGCTCCTGGCATAGTTTTTGTTCATTTCACAGAATTTCTAAATCACTCTTGAACTAATATGACGTCTATTTGATTTCTGATTTTGTTTCCTGGGCTAATCCATGTGTATCTTCTTCTAGGATAGTTTTTGTACCATGTGTTTGAAATTATAAAACCATTTTCACTACACCAGTCGATGAGTCGACTTCCACTTTCATTTCTTATGCCTAGACCCCATGGGCCAACTATGTCTTCCACAATGACATTAAGTTATGCTATGAAAGAGGGTGTGATGAAGAGAGGCTGTAAATTCTAGGGAATTTCTGATTAATTATAAGAGAGCTGAAGATATTTCAGTTCTATGAGCCCTTTGGTTTTGTAAGAAAACGAGAAAAAAAACCCAAACAAAAACAAACAAAAAACCCAAAACAAACAAAGAAAAAAACTCACCAGAAAATATTTTCATTATTATTCAAAGGTGGATATCATACATACAGTTAGTTTATTCACTTGATCCATGTCCATTAGTATTTGTGATTTTGAAAAGAGGCTCTATTTTCACAAAGACTACTCAAAACAAGCAAGGGATGTTAACATTTCTATCAGTTGGACAGCGTGGCAGCAATCAAAGCAAGTGAAGACATCATTTTCTAACTTCATCATAACAATGAATGACACTTACGATCTTTTTTGTCCAACGAATTCAGACATCGTTGCAGAAGGTTGCGAGCCACCTGTAGGCGTCCTCCTTTATACAAGAATTGGCTGTATGATTTCCACACACTCTTATCTTTTTTAAACTTGCGTGTTATTATATGATACAGTTGTTCAGCATCCTGATTAAGAAAAAAAAAAAAAAAAAAAAGAAAAAAAAAAGAAAAAAGAAAATTAAAATACATTCTGAGCAAATGATTTGAAGATTATGTTAAAATTATTCATAGCAAAAACAGCCTGTAAAGAATAAATGCTTCTCCAATCATTGGAAGAGAAGTGTAAGTCAACTTATACTGAAAATAAAAGTGATAATTGTGATTATGCACAGGCAGCAATAAAAAAGAACAAAAAAAGATCTTACTTCAGTGATGAAACCCATCTTTTCAAACATAACAAAACTGGACTGTAAATATTGAATGATGAACCATGGAATTTAAAAAATGACAATGCTCACCTCCATTTTGTCAGCCCCAACATAAATATCACACATCTTGAGGTAGATATCAATAGGATCATTGTAAGCCACAGCTCTGTCTAGGACTTTTTTAACATCATCCTTATTGCCATACATGGTTTCCATATTGAGAAAAGCCAGCCAGATGTTTTTCTTTTCTTGTTCTTCCCTGTCAAATTCAAATTGATGGAAGTTTAAATATGCATGAAGGTTAATCTCATCGTCAGATAAAAGTGTTTTGGGATTTGGGAGGGAATAGAGAAAAGATATGAAAGAAAGAACTTAAGCGCAAGTAGTAAGTCTAAATCAAGCCATGACAACTATTGATGTTAAGTTCAAATTCAAATACAAATCAATTCAGTGCTAAAGGTATTAAATAGAATTACTTAGAAGTAAAAGTCAAAGCAAAGATGCAATGATGCCATAATTATAATTTAACATAAACATAGATGCCCATCTTAAACTAGTAGGGAAAAAGCGTGAATGTATAATACAGTGTAAATGCTATCTTAAATGGAAAATACAACATATGGTAAACTCATCACTTTCAGTTCAATATTGATCTCATTAAAAAAAACATGTAATACTCTAGTCCATATGAAAAAGACATTAAGAAAACCCCTAAGAAGATGAATAAATAAGGGATGACGTCTGAATTAACTTACACTGAGGTTAACTGCCATGACAAAAATAAGGACTGTAGATTTAGACTGCAGATAACACAGCATATGTCCATACATTTTTATATATGGCCCCTTTTTGTCATGGCAGTTCAGGAGTCTTCTACAAATCAAATTTTAAAAACATTTCAATATACCTGAAGGCAATGGTGCTCAAGGCCCGCTCAGCCACAGCTCTAGCCTTCTCAATTTCCCCTAGTTCTACATGGTAGGCCATGTAACGTAGCCAAATAATGGAACTGTTAGGAGATTGTAGCACCATGCGGTCAAAGTCAGAAGCACTTTGGAGTTCAGTTTCACCCTCAAGCTGGTTTCTTTCAAACTGTAAAAGAAAAACCACAAAGAGATACTTAGCATGGAAAAAAGAAGACATACACAAATTTGTATATATCTGAAAATATAGAGCTTGGTAAACTCAGTTTAGTTTCTTGGAGGAAAGGATGGCGGATGGGTGTGACCAGTTAAAAAGTCAAAAAAAAAAAAAAAAAAAAAATCAGTATTCTCACCAGATCCTGGAGGAGTGTATATCCTGCATTTCCTTTAAAAAATCTGTAAATTACTTGATGTGAGTGAAGTGGCCATAATGAAACAGGGTATTCTTCTCTTGAAGCCCTTTGCTCAAATGAATACATGTATGTTTTTAAAGATCATGACCTATGACATTTTTATCAAAACATGATAAAATTCAATTTTACAAAACCAAGGTGCCAAGTTTAACGAACCTCTTGGATGGTTCTCTCTTCATCTCGCTTCCTTTTCCTTTTTATCTTATTGACTTTGGTGTGAGCCTGAAAGAAACAAAGAAAAAAGAAATATGTTAATCAATCATAAATAAAGCCATGCAAACCAATGCTTATTAATTCTCTCAACATCAATATTGGAATATTGATAAAATATTCAAAATCTGTAAATATATTTCAGAAATAATATTTCATAGCAATTGAAACATACCACAATATGCATATTATGCTTTCATAAACAAAGATATACATGTGTGTAAAAAGAATTTCCTATACAAAAGACACCTTCAAAATATTAAACTGACACTAAATGTATATGATCCATATATGATAAATGTTCTATACTAAAACCAGCAAAACAACAACTAAACAATCCATATTGATAGATTGCATCAATGAAACAAAATCAATAACACAATCCTATTGATTTACTCACTGTGTCATCCTCATCTCCATCGTCATCTTCACTGATTGCCTTGTCTTCTTGTACTTTCAAATCTCCACTCCAAGAAAAGCCTTGTATGTCGAGAGTTGATTTTTCTTTAGACACCTTATTTCTAGTCTGAAAATGGAAAAAGGCAATGGGACATATTACCACGAAATGCAAAATATGTGAAAGCTTTTGACTAAATTCCTCATATTGAAATCTCTCAATTTTTTATGCCAACATTTTGAAAATATTAATCTTCTCACCATTTCACTGGCACTCTTTTCAGTCTCTGAATCTGATGAAACCTTAGAAATGTCAACTCCACTGTCAGAATGCCCTTCAGAATCTTTTTTAGATCGTTTGCGTTTCCGTGTTTTTTCTGTGGTCACAGTTGATGAATCTGGCATCTCTTTTTCCAATAAAGGACCTTGTCTATGAAAAGGAACATGGGAGAGAATAACAATTATGCCATAAAAAAAAAACAAAAAAACAAAAAAAAAACAAAACAAAAAAACCCAAAAAACAACAACTTAGAATACTTTTTCAATGGTGCTTTTCTTAATAAAAAGAGGGAAAATTATCAGATAGAATGTTGATGGAGATGTATCTAAATATAAGATATTAATTTATTATTTATTGAAATGTGCACATGTATAAATGGATTTAAATTAATACAAATTAACAACAACTGAAAGATAAAAGAGAAATGGTCTAACTATGAGTATACACATGAGTATTTCATTTCCAAACTCCTAATCAAATTTCCTATACTTAAATATTAGCATCTTACTATTCTTGGAGTCATGGTATAAAAGAACAAGACAAAAAGTGGGTACCGGTATCCATCAAATCTCCACTCATGACTTCAAAGGATCCTAACAAAGATAATTGATGTATCTAGGGTTTAAAGATAGAAAAGTTTACATTAATGAAAGAAACACCAACAATATTTTTCTCCACAAACCTGTTATCAACAGTACTCAGGTCATATACATTTGACTCTGAAACAGCATCCACACGACAGCGAATAAACTGGCCTATGTAATCTGTCTTTAAAGGATTTTCCTTCAACACTCCTAGATGACCACCATCCAGCTTAACAGACAGGCATTCCATGGCCTTGATGCCAGATACCCTGGCAATGACCTCACTGCCAACTTTTATCTCTTTTTTCAGTCCTGCTCCATCAAAACAAAAAAAGATTAGAAAAAAAATCAAATTAAATCTAATGAATCAAACCAAAAGTTATCACAGCAGAAAAAAAAAAATCAAATTCACCTTCCATACTGCCAAAATAAGCAACTTTGATATTAGTAACAAAGATAAAATACAATTTGGATAATATTTAGGCTTGAAAATAAAAGTGTTTTGATAACTTTATTTCTTGGTATGTTTATACACAGTAATTACTAGAGAATGAAAAAAAAACCCAACAAAAACAGTTCCAGCATGGCCCTTTAAAAAATAAGATGCGGGAATCACACCTATCTGAGAATAATATCTTGTTAAAAAGTTTACCTGTAAATGACAATATGAGCTTGTTATCATTGTCCGTCCCAAGGACTTTTGCCTTACAAGCGCGTCCATATTTGAAGTAATATTGTGGATTATTTAGGACGGTGACATCATTGGAGAGATGGAAGAAATCTACCAAGCCTTGATGAATTGGACTGATCTGTACCCACACTTTGTTGGCTGCAATCTGTTCAGTAGGAGTTACATAAATATGCAGAGGCACATAAATATGCAATAAAGGGGTAATAATAATGAACGATAATATTTCAAACGCTCATTAAGCAAAATATTTTTTGGTAACTCTGTACTTCAGAAATTTAGTACCACCCCCCACCCCCCCTACTCGACCCAAATGCTAACCCAGAACTGAAAGAAAGTATTATGACATTATTGCAAGAAGTTTTAAATGAAAATAGGAAAATAAAAATAAAAAACAGAACAATACAAAACACAACACAAAACAGGACTCTCATAATAGAGTGAAAATTATAATGCCACATAGGGTACAAGCCTGGTATTAATAAATAGAAAATGTTTGATTATGCATTAAATATCTACCTGTAAAATAAAACCAAAAATCTCATCTCCAATAGAAACTTTCAACGATGTAGAAAACAATTCCTCTGGATCTGAAATGTCCATTTTGCTGTGGGAGAAAAATCAGTAAAAATAAATCAATGTAACATTGATTTGATTTAAAATGAAGTTCTATATGTATCTGGGTGTAACACAAATAAAACTTTCCTTTCTTTAACATTTTTTATAAGTGATAAAATTATGTCTCAAGAATAAATATGAGAGAGACACATACATCTGGATTAAAAATAATAAAAATAAATCATAAAAATGCAACAACTCAGGAGCACTGGTTGAAAAAGCAATGGGGAAGGGGGGGAAGGGAGTGTCTAGGGAGAGGGGGAGAGAGAGGATTGGGGGAGGGTTTGAGAACTAGTTAGTAGATCAGGGGCAAGTACAATTGATGACCCTATTCTTTAAGGAGAAAGAAAGAAGAAAAATATAATGACTTTGCCGTGCCTCCTACCTTTCTTTCAATGAACACTCCAACAAAGTCCGGTTTGCTTTTGGATGTGTGATGGGAAGGTAGCTGAAAAGTGCAAAGAAAAGAAAATTTTCGAAAGTCAATGACGACATAACATAACAGACACTCATATTTAATATTTTATATCTAGTTCGCATGGTATCTGATTTTTCCACCTACAAGCAGGTGAATTCTAAAAACAAAAGAAAATGCATTCAAGACATACAATTATTTAAAAAATAAAGCAATGAAAGCTCATGGCAGCAAAAGAAATTGAATTGCATCATGAAACGAAATATACCTTTGGGTCTTTACATCACGTAGCCCGATGACCTTCACCTTGACTGAGTCTTGAGGTTGGTAGTGATGAAGTGGATGCTTGCCCTGAGAATATTTTCAAATCATATCATCAAGGTTTGTGACAATATTGCCGGAAGATATCAATTTCAAATCTACAAGGTTTCTCCTGCTATGAGAATGGGACCCAAGGTGCCAAAAACCTTGATTATGGAAAAAAACTATTCAAGAATTTGAGCTCTAGACAGATTCCGCTCACTTTCTTTAGGAAAGTATGAGAAGCGCATAGATCTAGATCAAAGCAAAGGAGGAATGGAGCATGGCGACTACCAAAGGCCTATTGAATGAAAAAAATGTAAATCACACTTGCCTTAGCTCCAATCTATAATACATACTTTTATTATGCAAACATATTTAAACTATACTATCATTTGATAGATACATTGAAAACAATCTGAAATATCTGCTGGTCTGAAATCAAACACCTGTTGAAAGGATGCAAACGAAGATTTGTTTGATAACAAACAAAAACCATGTTCCACTATCACTAACCTCAATAGGGTTATCTGTGGCCTCTGTGATGTGAACTCTTCCTTGAATACCAGCATCTGTAACAACGTTCATTTGTAGCTCATGGACATTCCTAACCCTGAGACACGTAAAGAAAAAGGCTGTGTTAAAACATTTCAGCACTTATAGCCCACTTATATATTTTACTGGGTCAAGAAGCTTAAAAGAGAAATATTCTGATATAAACCATTCAATTATTTTACTTTCTTTTTCCTTACTGAAAACATGTTTCTACTTCTTCCAATATCTTAGAACCCCCCCCCCCCCCCCCCACACAAAAAAACAACAAAACAAAACAAACAACAAAATTACCCATAACAAAACAACAACAAAGCAATCCCCTCCATACCATTAGAAATGAACAAACATTAAACTTACTTTGCATCTAGAACAGCTCCAATTGTTAAATTGTGATTTGTTATTTTCTGGGAAATGTTTTTTGCTGATGTTCTCTGGTTGAATTCAGGATCATTCATTTTCAACACACCCACAGTATACTTTTCCTTGATTCTGTAAAAATCATAACTACATGAACAGGTTGGTAAGATGATCAGTTCTAAAACTAGAATTATGTGATAGTGGATGCTAAAATCAATAGGGAAAAAATTCATACCGTAGAACCTCAAATAAAGACCCTTCTTTGAAAAAAGAAAAATGGTCATCGTGTGGATGTGATGTATTTTTTTTTTAAAGTTACATAGGCTGATCAAAGCATAAGCAAATTGACAACTGAGATAGTCACGGGCATCGGAAAGAAGGGACGTCATGCAATTAATATCTAATACCTCAATTAGATTTCTAAAGAAACAAGCATGTGCGTTGGTATATATATATGTTGTGTGAAGTATTGGCCTGGCATCTAGATCTAGACAGACCCTTGGCCTCTCCTTTGAACTAAGCAAATCACCTCAGTGTGGTAGGTCTATTGTGTGCCTTACATACCCCAGACATTTTCGGACTAAGCTATAACTAAGTTGGTGTTCCCAACGAAAAAAAGATTGATCAATGTTGATAAGCATTGTCGATAGATATCATAGAGGGGGCATGGGATTGTAATACAACCAATTAGGACATTGTTAGCCTTTATATAGAAGTGGTCATCATTTGGATAGCTTTTCTATGGTAAAACCAATCTATCATTTCATTTTGGGTTATAATCAGAGGTGCTTGTTATTTGGTATCATTTATTCCTACAAATTCTTGTACCTCAGGCTTATTCACCAGTTCATTATTCTGAATTCAAGTAGAACAAAGATAAGAGGGGAAGGGAGTGTCACTGAGCATCCAAACTTCACTTAGAGTACTAGAACAGGTGTAGCAAAGCCAATGCTACAAGATCACCAACAATGATGCAAAAGGCCTATTACTATTCAGAGAGGTTCTGCTGTATAAGTACAAAAATGCTTACTCTTTGATAACAACTTCTGAAAACATGCCTTCCTTATATGCTGGAGTACCATAGACCTCATTGATAATCTGGTTGAGAAAAGATAAAGCAAACACGCTTGACATTAAATTACCTCAGCTGATTGCAATATACTTTCATACATTCCATGTAATATAGTAAAAAGTATCAACAATATAAAAACACATCAATATTCAAATAACCATATCATATACAAAAAATTATCAGCCATCAAAATGTCCTTAAATGAATCATTGGGGGTGGGTGCCTGGAAGCACCACTATTTTAATTCCTTAATAAAGTACTATAATAATAATAATAATAATAATAATAATAATAATAATAATAATAATAATAATAATAAGAGGAAGGAGAAGTAGAAGAAGAAGAATAAAAAAAAAAGAAAAAAAAAGGTAAAAGTCACCAATTTCATGATGTAATGTATGAAAGTACCTGTTTAGTGGGAACATAGACAAAGGTCCCAGCTCCATGACCGCGTAAGCTCATGACCATGTAGTCTGGTTTAATCAGCTGCAAGTCAGCCTTCAATACTTGGCCAGGTTTGACCTTTGTCAAGGTGAAATAAGATTCTCTTCTCAGTTAAAAATGATAATACAGCAAAAACTGAAATTAGTCTAAACTAATAAAACTGTGTAAGTTATACCTTGCAGCAAGGAATATGCCAGTGATCCTAAGCTCCTAGCTAATATTCCCTTAACCTAAACATAACATTCATTCAGTCTACATTAATCATAAGACCCAATTAAATTAATTCTTTTTCTATTTTATTTGTATTATGAGAAGGAAAACAGAAAAATGAAAATTTTGCTCACATTATTATAATCAGAGTAAGCAACACTGGAAAAAGTAGTTGAATAGGAGTTGAATTCTTTTGATAATGACACACACCAACACACACATTCTGTCTGAATATCTTAATCTGAAACTTTGTATACTCACCAGAGTTTTAGAATTCTCCTTACGAGTTTTGACAACCTTGATAAGCTTGGGATCAAGAGACACTTCCAAACAAGGAGCAAGAGGATCAACACAAAGGACCACAGCCTCATACTTCTTTCCCACCACAGGATGTACGGCTAGAGATTTATAAATGTGCGGTTTTTTTTTTATTCTCTTTAAGTGATAATAACAACAATAATAATATAGTTATAGAGCATTGGATGCAAGAAGCCATCCTTTATAATGTTATACCTTTACAATTTATAAAACATTATAATGCTTGAAAAGATAATTTGTCAAATTACTTTTATTGAATCAAAATGCAGATAAAATTACTGAAAAAAAAAAACCCTACAGTTTTGCATGTTTGAGCATTTATCAAAACATATGATAAACAAGAAATAAACATATCATAATATACATTGTTTACTTTGTTTTACATTGGAAAAAACATGCATTATCTTTACAGGTGATCTTTATCACTCAATTCCTCTCCTACCTCCATAGTGTCGCTGTGTTGCAAGGGCTTTCATCCCTTCCTCAACATCACATAAAATTCCTTTCTTATGCGAAGAAGTAACGGTTACCTCTACTATTGAACCAAGGTGCAATTTGCTGTATGGGGCCACCTTTTCTGTAACCAAAGACATGGAAATAATAGTGTTTCTGTCTGACACATAAAATCATATCAATTTAATCTAGTCAGAAAGTCCAACATAGTAATGAAATCAGATATGTTGATATCACAGTAGTAATTAATGAAGATAGCAATGAAATGGGCACCACAGGGACAAAGACTGAGAGGCAGCCTAATGGAAACATAGAAAAAGACTGTGGAGAGATGAGGAAACAACGATGGACATGGAGTGAGGCCAGCGATATGGTGGCTGACAGAAACGAGTGGCGTTCCTGAGTGTCTGCCTTATGTGTCACATGACACTACAGAGGACAAGAATAATAATAATTATTCATTGTTTCATTTAAACATTGACAATAATAGAATGACTCACCATCTGCTTCAATCAGACTTTCGAACATTTGCAATTTTGATTTCAGGAATGTATGGAGATGTTTCAAAGTAGAATCCAATCCTCCCTCATAACATTCTTCCTTACGTAGACTTCCCAAAAACCGGGTCTTCTCTTTGTCAACTTTACTGATGCGTGTCACGACAGACTGACCTGGAGGCAATAGATCGGTCAGGACAGCCGGCTGCATATCTGTCAAAGTCTGGTAAAAGACACACACACACACAAATATTGAGGATACAGAACTGTCAACTATCTGAAAACTGGAGCACAAACCTAACTATATGAACAAGAGAAACGACATATTCTGCTTTGAAAGACTAAAAGGAATTATCCTATTTAATCATAAATAAGGGAGAATCCTAAAAAAGAGAACATTAACCTTCAAAGGACACAGGCCAACAAAGCCACCGGCTAATTCCAAAAATACTCCATAGTCTTGATGATTCTTGATGACTCCAGGCAGCAACATGCCACACTGACAATGAAGAGAGAATGCAACATCATAATTTTCTTATATTATTATTATTATCAAGTACACCTTTAAATTATCGAATAATTAAAACTTAAAAAATATGTAGCTACACAATAACATCAGAGTTCTTGACAATGCTTTATGTTCACAAGGGAACATTCCAATCATTAATTTGTATCTCTAGCACTTCATTGCCACAGCAATGCTAAAAACATCCGTCTTTTTCGATTTTTGATCTTTAGGTACCCTTTTATCACTTCACATGAACTCAATATGTCTACAAATTTCACATATAAGAATTACTCAAACCCCCTCTCAGATGACATGTTAATAAAATTAATAAATGCAGTTCTTATGAATTTATTGTAATGATATATAGGTAGAATTTAA
>JBCJKE010006574.1:1499-12843 GCA_039654525.1 Melibe bucephala | reverse complement strand
ATATTATAATAGATTTCCATGAGCTCCACTATACCACCTACTACAGTAGAAATATACTGAGTTTGAAGGGCCTTTTAACCATAATTACTTGCTATTTCCGAGTTCTCACTATTCCTGAGCAGCTTAAAATTAACATTAATGTAGTCAAAAGGAAGGGAAGTTTAGTTTAGCGACTAGAGCTGTGCATCATGTGTGTTTGTACACACCAGATCTAGATCTCTATGACTAGATCTATGTCTTTATAATAATTATAATCATGTGTGTTCATTGATTATTGATGTTTGATGTATGATACAATGCAAGTGTGATCATGTGTAGGCTTTGAAAGCCTACATTAGATCTAGTTTTACCCTCCATAGGGGAACAACAGGGATTTAGATTTTACTTGCTATGTCTAAGGTCTAGCTATTTCCCAGTGCGTTACTTTCATGTGTCGTGATGTGTTCTACTTAGATTCTGATTCTACTGTACACTGTTCTGTTACACTACTTGTACTGTTACAGTTGTACTCACCACTTTTTTCGGGTCTCCAACCCTACTGCTTTGTCTAGATGACATGTTCTGGTATTCAAATTGAAAATAAAAATAATATATTATAAAGTGCCGACAAATATGATTAATCAAGTAAGATTATAGTAGATTTCAGACTGCATGCAGATCTATAGTTCTTTTACAAATTCTACCACAGGTCGCTCACTGATGGTAGCTGGATCTCCTGCTTGTGTTGAGGGTTGTCAAATTCAGTCGAATCAAAGGAAACAATATAAATGAGACAGTCTTTAGAAATCTCCAGACGAAAATGAGTGTTTTCTAGAAGTCGATACCAACGAAAAATAAGGCTATTGCGGGCACAATCCGAAATAGGGGCGTTTCTTCTAAAATTATAGCGTTAAACAAAGCAAAAAATCTTGCATAGTTGCTGTCAAATTATGAGAACAATTGAAGTTTGACTTTCATTCAAATTTTACCTTAAACAATTCACGATTTGATCTTACCTAATTTGTTCACCAATCCTATTAATTATTATAGCTATTCTATCATGTTTTCTGCTAGATATCGTTTGTAAGAGATTTTCTATGAGGATCGCTCAATAATATATCGACTGAGTGAATGGAATTCTTTTGTATATCCGGTCTCATTTACACCCAGTCTTTCACACTTCGTTGTTGGTGTGTTTTCTTCAGCATGGATCGGGAATTCGGAAATCATTATAAGAGATAGTCGGCAGAATTTCGTAAAATTCACATCATTTACCATTGATTTTTTATTCTGACCACCTGTGTGCCTCATTTTCTTGTTTCCAGTATGACAGACTACTTAGAGGAACAAAGAAATGAAATCGAAGCTTTGCAGTCCATTTACCCGGATGAAATCGAAAGTAAGACTAAGTTTTCAGACCTCCCAGATCCAAGCCGGTTTCCTTTTTTGGGGCTGTTCCAGATTTTCTTGGTCATGATTTTACTTATACTGAATTAGCGGAGAAATTGCAGTTAATCCCTATCTCTTTAAAAATACACAGCCAATCTTCCAGTTGAATTCAGATCATCATCTTGATTGAGATCAGATCTATCAGTCACAGTATCTGTAACTCAAGTATCTGAGGTCTAGAAGTCCAGATCTAGTTCTAGATCTAGATCTAAATTATAATATGATTCTAGATCTAATTTATTTTTTTACCAGGCCCCATTTAATATCAGTACTCCTAGTCTGTTACTAAGGTGATTGAGCAGTTAAGTGTCCATACTGGGAACGAAGTGGCTATGGCTATGTCCCCGGCCGCCGGATATGGCCATACGAATAATACTATTTCCCTGGCACTCTTCCTCCCCGATCTGTCTATATCTCACTCTTTGTTATCTTTCTCTGTCAATCACCCTCTCTTCCCACTTCTCTCTATCTTTTCCCCCTCACTCTCTCTCTATCTCTTTCTCCTTCTCACTGCAATGCAATTCACATTCTTTCACTGTCTTTCAATCTAACACCCACCCACAAATGTGCATACACAGGAATGTGCAGCATTTTATCGTTTAGTTCAGCCAGTTATTGTGTAGTAAGTTGCACCCATAATAAATTAAGAGATCGACGGCCGAGGAAATTGAAATAGCCTACCGTATGTCTCGGTCTCTGGTGACCGGGGAAATAGCCTTTCCGCTGCTTCGATCACTGGCGGCCGAGGAAATAGCATCGAGCTAATGGGAAGGGTCTATAGCCTATGGTTTTTACTGAACTTTTCAATGCTACCCTCCAGAATATACAGCATGGAACACTTGCCCGCTACCCTGACATGTAAAGAGCACTCTAAGCATGCTGGCAACAGGCGTACCCATATCATACAGTTCTAGCACGCAGCAGCCTGCCCAGTCTCTAGACTGGTACACGGCACACAACACATGCTGGCAAACTGTCGGCAATAGATCTAGGCTTAAATCTATATCATGCAGCTCTAGCCTGCACCATCTGTAGACTAATACAAAATAGATATATATGAATTGTGTGATTCCACAAGTTGGAATGAGTCAAGAATATGATTCTTGGGATGATTTTTTCCAAACGATTCAAAAGTTTTCTAATGAGAAGTATCAGCAAAGTCAAATCTTGCAAGAAGGTGACATCAACGTATAGATACTATCTTTTCACTGCGCCATGACTTCTAGATCACGGGCAGACTCTACGCGAAGCAAGGGATAAGGTCTAATAGTACTAATACTAATATTAATATGAACTGTGTGAAATTTCTCATTTCTAGATATTTAGCAAACTTTATATATATATATAATCTCTCTGTGAAAGAAGGCATAGAAAGAAAAAAGAGGGAGAGAGTACAAGAAAGACAGAGATATAATATTTTTAATTAATTAATGAATAGATTCTCTCAAAAATATTATAAATTTATGCTAAAAGAAAATGCATATATATATTGTATTATAACTTTGTCATGAATGGAGTGCTAATTAAAGCAGAGCTTTTAATCTGAGCAGTTTGTATTGTGTCACTTGACGAAGGAGCAAAATTGTAATAATTATATCTTCGTATTATTATAATGTTTTATAATATAATGTATTCTATATAATGTTTATATTTTTTCCATAGTTACTGAAACCAGTCCTCATTATGCATTTGACCTGCAAGTTGCATCACAAGATTCTGAGGAATTCGCAGAACATGCAAGTATGTATAGTAATTTTCTAATAATATATATTAGATTTTGTCTTGTGGAGGTATGGGTTTTTGAGAAGGCAAGAATTGTCTGGATCACAAAGTTGAATCTTTCTGTTGGTCTCAGTTTTTCTTCCTCCTTTTTTTTTGCTTCCTCAATATCAGCATTGATCTTGGCTAGTGTCACCAGTTAATTGTCATCACACTATTCCAAGAGATAGGGTTCTTTTTTTGTACCATCATTATATACTATCAATGTTTGATTTCAGATGCAGTGCAGACCATATAATGCTGGTACATCTCTAATGAATTAATTGAATTACTTTGTTCTTTGGAAACAACTTTCACCAGAATTGAGAATGTGTAATACTAATGTGATCATCAGTTTTAAAAAGAAAATCCCACCTGATATCTTCCTCTCTTTGCAATCACTTGAGCTAAATTAAATGTCTATATGGTTTGAATATAAGAAATTACGTAAGTATACACATTTTTATTTTATTTGAGCTAAATTAAAGTTAATGTCATTAGGTTAGAATCATTTTTACTGATAATGGTTTCTGCTCTCCTGCAGTGTCTGCCGTGATCCATTTCACCTATACTCCGGACTATCCGGACACTATACCAGAAATGGAATTTACTTCATCTGACAACCTTGATGACAAAGAGCTGGACGATTTGATGGGTTTTATGCGATCACAGGTCAGCTTTATAATTCCATAAATTCTATTTTCATTAGATAACAATTTTATGAATCATTCTCATGTCCTCTGTTCCAGTTGTCCCCTTGTACTTGTATTGATATGTCTTAAAGTATAGTAGCCTCTGTCTTATAACCCGCCTGTTAGGTAAAAAAAGGAAATGGGTCGTCAGATTTCCAAACAAGGGAGGAAAACAAGCACGTATTACATGTAACTGAGTAGGAAATTTAGTCTCAAGTCTCAACACAAATGTTTTCCTAAGGAGTGGTGGATTACTTTGTACAGACACAGTGAGCTGTAAGTTTGTAATAGCAATACATGTATTTAGTGCAAGTAGTTTAATCACTGGCCACCCTCTGTGTAGAATGTCCGCGGATAAACTAAACAGTGATTGGCTGCAAGTATGGCCAATCAATGCTGGTTTCTCTGACAAGTCATATGAGTGTTCCCCTTTGTCCTCTCCCCTCCCACTTGTCAACCAGCTGTGCTATCTATGACATGATCTTTCATCATGGAATGGCACAGGAATGCTAGGGTTGCGCTAACCATTGCTCAATAACCATCAGGCTACTTATGGTTTTACTACTTTGGTCAATCAGGTAGTCCGAGGCCTGAGCTGTGATTTGGTTGACCAGATGGTCATGGTGTGGTTTGGAGTCTGTTATAGTATTATGAGACAACTGGTTAAATATTTGCTCTTTCATTGCCTTTGTAAGAACCATGCTTTTATATGTATTGGCATTGGTTTTGAATGGGATAGAGCTATATATATCTTATGAAAATTCCATTATATCATTATTATTCTTTGTTATGAGCCAGGTTATAAGGGGGGTTATTTAAATAGAAAAGAAAAGCATGCTTCATGAAAACGACGCATTATGAAGTTATGTGGGCCATTATATTATAGGCTGGGGGGTTTTAAGGCGGTGATAACTGCATATATGTATTCATCACAATTCTCTAAGAAGAGAAGTTATCACAGGTATTCTCACTCAAGCTTTAATTTCAACTCAACACTGAAATGATTAGTATTTCTCTTCTCTTCAGGCGGAGGAAAATGTAGGTATGGCGATGATATTTACGATAATCACTGCAGTCCAGGAACGACTGACTGATCTGATGGAACAGGCGGCTAAAAGGAAAGAAGTGGAAGCAGAGAGAAGGAAACATGAGGAAGAAGAAGCTGAAAGGGTTTGTGTTTTAATATTATTTTGATGGTTAAATACAGACATGTCAACAATACATACTTACCTTTATTGTATGATATTATATACTGTGGAACATGGTTTCAACGAGGACCTCTGTTCCAAAGAAAAAATCTTGCCATCCATGAACTCTCGTTATACTCGATCTCCAAGTAGACACCTCAAATTATCATGGCTTTGACCGAGTTTTACTATTCTACTTGTATATAGAATCGTCTCATGACTGGGATAGACCTAGCAAACATTATATGAGTCATGAGCAATTTTAATAGCAAGTAACAAGTTAAATTTGAACATATGCAGAAGGTTCGAGTCTATTAATTACCGTAGTCTAACCGTCAAGGACTATGTCTGTCTGTAGACATCATTGCAAAACATGCGCTGGCATTCACATATGATTGCCTTTCACTACCTCATCCCAAGACACAGATGGTCAGCCTGGTACAAAAACAAACTTGCCGTTCTCACTCTGAGTCACTGAACCATGACAGGTTTAGTGTGAGCAACCGACATAACACACTAACATACACATGGACACTTGCCCTGGTATGTAAAAAAAAAAGAAGAGAAAAAAAAGTGAAAATAGAACAACAAAAAATTCTCACTATAGTGTCTTTGCTCATAAGATAGCATAAATGCATTACAGTTACATATTCTATAGGCCAAAAATCTAACTTTGGAGTCTAATTTGCCATGATTTTGATTCGGCTGATAAACCTGGGGCCTGGATAAATTTTTAGGCTGTATTCTTATGATACAGGCACTGGTATATCATACAGTGAGAATATAGAGCTTGCCAATCCTCTTTTCGTTATATAGGCTTTATGGTATAATCACCACCTTGTTTGTCTTCTTTGCCGTTGGTTGTTGTTGTAGGAAGGGTTTAAATCTGAAAATTTATGGCTTTGTTTTGCCTTTTCAGTGGAGGCTTTCATAAAAAAAAATGTTCACTGTATTTGTTTGATTTTTAGTATATTCACATGGAGGTTCCATGGTTCGAACATTGTCATTAGTTTAAGTTGGAGGCAGTGAGTGAGGTTACTGATGGATTTTCTTTTGAGTTTGTATGGTGGGGATTTTTTTTTTCTCTTTTATGTTGAATCTGTTATTTGAGGTTAAAAAAGAAACTTGTATTGTTAAAAGAAACATTGTTTTTGTAATGTGATTGTGATCTAATGCAGATATTGTTTGATTTTATTGGTTCCTTTAAAATAAAAATAGATGTATCATGATTATTCAAGTAGCAAAATAACGTCCATTTCTCCTAACGACTATGATCATTTTATTGAACCATAATGATAATAATAATGAGATAATTAATATAGTGCCTTATGCCTAGACCTCTAGGCGCTTTACATGTTATAAACAAGAATTTAAAAAAAAAATTGACAATATGTCTTTGACCTTGTCTTTGCTTTCACTTCAGAAAAAATTTGAAGGTACCCGTGTTACGGTGGAGTCATTTATGGCGTGGAAACTTAAGTTTGACGCCGAAATCATGGAAAGCAAAAGGATCAGGGGACTTTTAGACACAGGAAGTAAAAAGCCGACTGGTAAGGCATCGTTAAATGAGGACAAGATATTTTACTTATTGTTTGAAATTTTATTTCAGCTTTTCCAGATTCTGGAATCATCTCAGTTTTCCCTAAGATTGTATTTTGATATTTATTTGCTTCACTGTCTTACCAAAAAAAAATTAAAACATGCATCTTCCCAATAGCCACCTATGGATATGAGGCATGGCCCATCAGCGCAAGTTTAGAAACAATAATAACTAGCTTTGAACTGAAGTGTTACCAGAAAATTTTGAAAATTTCATGGGTCCAAAAGAGAACAAATCAATCAGGTTTAGATTAACTAAATATTGAAAATAACTGGCATATTACATCGACAAAGAGAAGGAATTGGACCTTTTTCGATCACCTGAAAAGAAATGAGTGCCTTGAGAGGAACAATTTTAGAACAAATGATGCCAAATACAAAAGGAAGGGGTAGACAAAAGAGAAGATGGAATGACAATATCCAGGAGAACCTGCATACAGATATAATCAAAGCAGGGAAGATGGCTTAATACAGACAATTACAAGATGGCTGTTATGGAGGCTGCATCCAGGAAGAGATATGCCACATAGAGAAAGAGACGTTACCAAGTTCAAATAAAGAATCAAGAGAAAATCAAAAGTACAGTGTATCCCGCTTGTATCAACATGGCCTGGACCGTCAATATTATTATGTCCTTGTAACTGAAAGTCAATTTAAATTTATCTGATCAATACGAACAATTGAGGAAAAAAAGAATGGTGAGACCATTTTGAAAGACTAGGATGCAAAGCTGCGCAGCAATGTAAATTGTTAACTGATGGTTGGCCATAAAAAGGGTTGTTTTATAGAGTTGGGAACTGGTTGGTGGTTCTAGTTTAGCTTGCTGATTTGAAGGAATACTTGTTTTCGGCAAGCAACGGTGGACTACTAATTTTATCTAGTTATTGCCAGCTCTAATCAACTCAAGATGTTGATATTAGGGGTGATGTCTGTATCATGTCAATATAACAGATATATATATGTCCTTACAAATGATATGTGAGAAAAAAGGGCTCTGATCAGATGTTGTTGTAATTGGATGTTGATGTATCCAATTTTGTTTTAAGTGGGTAGCAAAGTTGTGATTAGAGAACATCTGTAATAGTTTCATTTGTCTTGCGACAAATTCTTATCAAAATCATTTAGTACCAGGGTAATAGTGAACAGAGCCTAACGAATTTTAATGAAGCGCTCTGCACATTTGATCGGTTTCTTGAAAGCAGTCAATTTGTTGTTTTGCCCTTAACAGGAAGGGTAATAGGTGCAGAGGAATAGCAAACCAAACCCCCTCCAAAAGAAAAAAACAAACAAAACAAAACAAACAAAAAAACCAACAACAAAAAAAAGCTAAACAAACAGAAAAGCGAAAAGAAAAAAAGAACTAGAATGAGAGCTTCTTGGAAAATGACATGGACATGGATAAAGATGGTTCTCCTGCTCTGGACAGGATGAACAGGCAAGCTGTAATATTTCTGAACTTCCTGATTAGGAGCAGGTATGATGATTGTATTGAGTATAGACAATATTTTTAAAATTGAAATCTTTGATATTTTAGATATTTATGTCGAAACATATTTGTGTGTCATTCCCAGGTAAAGAGCTGTTTTTCATGGATCAGTCTATGAATGATTCCGATGTGAAATTCCTACAAGCAGGTAGTAACAATGTCATCTTTGATCTAGTTCTTAGTTTTTTCCTCCATAACTTTTTCACAGACTTTTGTTGATTGAATTTTGAATGTCTCTTAAGCTTGATATTGAAATGACAGTAAATTTTCTTTCTCTATTTCTCTCCCCCTTTTTTTTTATGGGGGAATAAAAAGCAGAGAAGTGGAAAGAATAAAGAGCCAAGTTATGTTATTTCATAGTTTAAAATGTTTACAAATGTAATGGAGTGTCTATTGCTTTGAATTAAAGTACATTAAAATTAATTTACTGTAAATGTATTGTATGCATGCATAATACATGTATGTAGGTATATTATTATATAACTTTTAAGTGTGTATGTGTTTATATGTATACATGCATGTGTGAGTGTATGTATGTATATGTGTGTGATATAATAATAATAATAATAATAATAATAATAATAATAACAATAATATTTAAAATATATATTATAAAGGTGTCTAATCTGTATCTAATCAATTATAAATTTGTATATATACATTTACAAACTTTTAAATATGCTATGGGTTTTTTTTTACCATCTATTTTAAAAACATTTGTATACTTTAATTTCCCTTTTTTTGGGGGGGATGGATGAAGTTTTTGAATTGAATTGATGTTGTGTGTGATTCACGTAAAGCCAGAAAATCTCTTGAAAATGTGACGTAACCCTTAGATGATGCTTATGTCACTGAAGTATATGATGACATTCCAAATTGATGTCTCTCTCCACAGAGGGCGATACCTTGGAGGTGGATGAATCTTTATTTGAAAACATGGGGGATTTGGACTTGGGCGACGACGATGATGATGATGATGACGACCCAGATTATGTACCAGGAGATGATGATTGACAATATAAATTAATTTAGAAAACTTTTTTCAATGTGTTTGGATCTAAGAAAATAGATCCCAGTTTTATGTTTTGGAAAATTTTTATATAAAATTTGTCCTTTCGAGATACGCTGAGAATATCTTCATGTAAAATCAATTGTTTATGATTTATATTTAATGCTTTGTGGAAAGAAAGGCAGGAATAATGGGCATTCTATGTTTGTTAATGTATATTCCCTGTCAGTCTGATTTTCTCAAATCTACTCATGAATATTTAAAATGATTGGCATTGATATGGAACGGCTAGGCTGGTTGAATAGGCCTGGACAAAAAGCTAACCTCTAGCTCAGTAAGTATCTTCAGGAAGTTTAAAAAAAAAAAGGTATGTTACAATTTGCAGGAAGATTTTCATAACCTTTAAATTAAAGTGAGAGAATAAATCAATGTGATGATTTGGTTACTCATAATCATAAGCATCACCCCAACATGCACTCTTTCTTTCTTGGTCGATATACCATTTTACCTTTAGAGTGTGGGGCCTTTGAGTTCCCAAAATGATCTTTCTCCAGCCTCTTTTATCCTGACATTTTCTACATCCTTCTGTGAGGGACAGATTTCTGTTCTTTAGAGCCTCACTTATATCAACCTCCCACTTTCAACGGGGTCTGCCTTTTGGTTTCTTTCTTTGGGTTTTGGTTAATTTGGATAATAAAGGGAAATGATGGTTCACATATCGGGATCAATGTCAACGCATGGCTTGAGAATAATGTCCCGTTCTGTTTACTGTTAACTTTACCATGTGGCCAATCTGTTTTATCCCTTGCAAATACAACTCATACGTCTGATTTGTCCCTGTGTGTGTGTGTGTGTGTGTGCGTGTAGACTGTCTTCAGTCTTCAATTCACTCTAGGGTTGTAACAACCAGTTTTTGCCCCTTATATTATATTTATAATTGAATACTGTCAAGACTGTCGTTCATCTCAAGGCTATAGGAATCATTAGGAGAAAGTAATAATTTGAATTGAAGTGTTACATTACATGTAAGTCATCGATGGTGTGATGTAAATTGTTGAATTACTTTCACTGCTGCCATTGTCCTCATGTTCTGCTTTTCATTTTTTAGCGTTGTTAATTTGCTGGGTTTTTTTTTGTTTTTGTTTTTTTTTTTTTTTTATTAAAATATAAACTATTATCACTATCTATCTACAGTTTTGCAAATTGGTGCTAGATGCATTTTTGCTTTGGAATCCCTTAAAGTAAAGTAATTTAGATTTTTTAATTTAGTGGAATATCGCAAATACAGTTATTTGATTGAAGTGAGAATGTTCTCTGTCATTGTTTTTGTGCGGCATTTCCTTTGACATCTTTAAAACTTAAAGGGGAGAAAAAAAGATTTCCAGAAATTGAACTTATTGTGAAAGTTTTGCCTCGTATTTGCGTTTGTTTGTTGTTGTTTTTTAATATCTCTGCATGCATTTCTTAAAGCTGCACATTTGAAATTGAAGCCTGTAGCAAGTTGATGAATTGAGAGAGACAAAGTTGATGTGTGTTTTGTAGAATTATTTGTTTTCCAATTTTGAATGCTATGTGATGGAAAGATTATGACGATGACTATGTGAGGAATGGCTCATTCAAGTGATAAAGAAATTGTAATGAAAACTCAAGTCTTTTTGATTTTGTTGTTTATTTCTTTTGATGTTTGCAGAGGGTGTAAATATTTATGTAAATTCATGTCCCTTTTTTCTTCCCATGTCTGTCCTTTGTCTTTCTTCTTCTATGGAGACTAGCTGACACACACCGGCTTTAGTAATCCCATTATCTCCTGGCTGCATGAGCACGAACCTTGACTACAATTTTCCATAAATCGGGATGAGCATGAACTTGCTCATCCTGATATATGGGAAAATTGTAATCATAAAGACAAATTATGCTCATGCCTAATAAAAGTAGTAATAAGGGCTTATGGCAGTCAAGTATTTAAATTAAGCTTTTGACAATATATTGTCGATTGGCACATAAAGTGTTGAAAATAAAGAACATAGCAAACCAAAAAACACCCAAAATACACAACCCTCAAAAACAATTCCAACAAATATCAAACAATAAAAAACCAACAACAACAAAACAAAGCAAAAATAAAGAAGGGGGGGGGGGGGGGGGGGGGGGGGGGGGGGGGGGGGGGGGGGGGGGGGGGGGGGGG
>JBCJKE010006243.1:7500-12850 GCA_039654525.1 Melibe bucephala | reverse complement strand
GAAGAAGAAGAAGAAGAAGAAGAAGAAGAAGAAGAAGAAGAAGAAGAAGAAGAAAAAGAAGAAGAAGAAGAAGAAGATGTCAGCAGAACAAGAAAATGGGTATAAAGAGTTTCGAAGAAACCAAAGTAACATCCACCGAAAGGGATGCGGGATTCGAACGTGAGACTTCACTGTCTGCGGCTCCAGTGTCTTACGACCACCAAATGGCGCCAGGCGCCGCTACAGAGGTCTTGACCCCGTAATTCAGTTATTTACATCGATATCCGGCACGCTGGCAAGCTGGCGATCCACCTCTCATTACATCAAATGTGGCCAAGGGAAATTTTATCGATTATTTCCTCCTGATCGGAAGAGAAGAGGAGGCGTGGGGCGGGTCCGAAAGGGAGACTTGCGGCTTGAAGCCACGAGCCAAGCCAGTCGTGGAGTTTCAGTAGTGAGTGAGTCAGTCAGTCAGTCAGTTTAGTCAGTGACTTGGTCACCCAGAGCCTCGTGTTGAACTTTCCTTGCCACCTTGACGAGGAGTTTTCCGTGGCCGATCACATGATAGGTTCAAGAATGAATATGTGTGACGTATTTCACGGTAATTATGACGCTGTTTGTGTTTCTTGGTGTTTGTTTTTTAATCATTGTATTA
This sequence comes from Melibe bucephala, assembly GCA_039654525.1. Lineage (NCBI taxonomy): Eukaryota > Metazoa > Mollusca > Gastropoda > Nudibranchia > Dendronotidae > Melibe > Melibe bucephala. The sequence continues at coordinate 12,216 of JBCJKE010006243.1, read as the reverse complement.
TCATGTCGGCCGGGGTTTTAAAAAAGAAGCTACAAAAGTAAACTTTTATTGAGTACTATATATTTATTTAATTCAATTCAATTCAATTCAAAAACTTTATTTTTCCCAATAAAGGGAAATTAAAGTATACAGGCGTTTTTAAAATAGATGTAAAATATATCGCATATTTACGTTTGTAAATATATATATGACATATATTAAGTTTCAGTTTTTAACTTGATTTTTTTATTGTTCTTATAGTAAACATGTATGTTTAAAAATCCTAATTTTAATTTTTCATTTATCTTAAAACTTTTTTTTTCTTCTTTTAATGTATCCGTTCTTAATTTTCATTTCGCTCACTTGTCTAAGATTTCTTCATACATTTACCCCTTCCAAATTTTTTTTTTTTTTATGTCAATACGTATATTTTTAATATAAAAAACAAAACTCTTAGGGCCGAATGCTGGCGTGATGGGGATGACATGCCGTATCTGGCACTAAAATATTATTCCGATTCCCGCAATGATTATGACTTACTTATGACTTATGCAAAATCCCTCATTTGTTTCAAGGCTTCAATTGATAAAGAGTTGATTGATCTTCATTGTCGATTTGATTAACTGGTTGTACGTATGTATGTATGTATGCAAGTGTGTATTATGTATGTATATGTTTCTATAATCTAGATTTATATAATGTAATGTATGAATTAAACCGGGCATGTAAAGGGTCTTGATCCTATCAGCCCATGAATATGATATGATATATGATAATAATATATGTGTTGATAAGATAACACAAAATAAGTTAAATAAGTAAGTGGAACAGGGTAAGATAGAATAAGATAACATGCGATAAAATAAAGTAGGATAAGTAAAAAATATATAAGAAAAGGAAATATAATACAAGATAATATAAGATAAGGCAAGAGTAGAAAAGATAAGATAAGAAAAGATAAGGCAAGATAAAGTGGTGGTGTATGGGGTACAGTAAGATAAGATGATAAGATAAGATAACGTGTATATTATTTATTTTACAAAGCAAAACAAAAAGGAAAACATGTAAAACAAAACAAGGACAACGACTTAGAAAACAATGAAAAAAAACAACCCCCAACCACGACAAGCAAACCAAATAAAAGTAAACAAAATAATGTAAAAAAAACACCAACAATACAACAACAAAAAAAAAACAAATATTTCCCTCCACCCTAGAACCCCCCCCCCCCCCCCCCATTGACAACAACAACAACAACAACAACAATAACAACAACAACACCAACAACAACAATTAAAAGAAAAAAAACAACAACAACCCACCAAAAGCACTGAAACCAAATGCGTCTAAAAACCAACGAAAAAACCAACAACAACAAACAAACATCAAAACAAGACAAAACAAAGTATAACGAAAAATTGCAATAGATATTGTATAAATAAATTGCTGTCTTAAATTCACAACACTTATCTTTGACACCATACAACAGTGTAATAAACAACAGGATACGTTAGACAAAAAGTTTCCATTATAAAGATAAAACAAAATAATAAATAATAAAATGACAAAAAAAAAAACAAACAACCCAGTAATTGTAACGATTAATCTAATATAATTAATAAACTAAAATGGAATAACTAAACAAAAGATATCTAGATCTAAATAAAGAGCATAAGAAAGCCTAGCATCAGTAATGTTGCGATGTTGTGTTGGCTTGAACGAAGTCCAAGTGGGAATACCAAGGCGACGGAAGGCAAGTACTTGTGGATTCAATACGTGCAGAATGGTGCGGAAACAAAATTCTAGTTGAAGTTTTTAAATTGGTGTGTAATACTAAGACCTGCAGGTGAAAGAGTTTTCATAGTATAATAAATAAACTTTCCTTCTAAAGATGTGCGTGATTGAGAGGTACCTATACAGGACTTCAGTATGGAAACTCGAACATCCCGAGTTCCTCTGTGTCCATTGGAGTTTAAAGTGAAGCGGTACAGGTTTCCTCTCCTTATGCCCAATGTCTCTCCTGTGGTGAGAAAATCTCGTAGAAAGTTCAGTAACAGTATCACCTTTTACCTTTCACCTTTCAGCATCATCGGGGTCGATGTTAGCTGCCGCACTTGATGTCCTTGCAACTTGCCTCCAAACTGCAACTGCTCTGTTTCTGCTTTTCTGAGCTATTTCAGTCATCTTCAAGCCGCTAATCTCTTTGATGTTGTCAATAAGGGTTATTGATGGTCTGCCTCTTCTTCTTGGGGCATCTACTTTCCCTTGTAGCACTGATGCCATGAGAGTTGTTTTGCAATTCCTAGTTGCATGGCCTACATACTTTAACTTTAAGTTGGCGATTGATACTGAGTATTTCCAATATACGCTGTGTATGATGACCTATAGGTGAAGTGGACAGTTCATTGTGTGAGAATAACCATCAATTATGACCATAGACTATAACTTGATTTCACAGTTTGACTTCCTTCAAGCCAACACATCTCTACCTTACCGAAGTTAATTTTACTTTTCCCCTTTATCTAGATATATCTAGATATCTAGATATCTTTTGTTTACTTTTTCTATTTTATTTTAATAATTATATTAGATTAATAGTAACAATTATTGTTTTTATTGTCATTTTACTTTTAATTGTTGTCTGCAGAGGGGTTTAAATCCGAAAATTCACTGTTTTATTTTGTCTTCCTAATGGGGACTTTTTTTCTATTTTATCTTGCTGTTCATCTTGAAACTGCCTTCTTTGAAGTATAGAAGAATGAGAGGGGATCTAATCCAATTGTATAAATTCGTCCATGGTTTAAGCAAATTGATAATAACAACTTTTTCGTTTTTCACATGTTCAATATACAAGAGGTGATAAATATAAAATCTGTGCCGAAGGTAGTTCAACAAATATTAAACGTAATTCGTTAATCTTTAGAACTGTTAATATTTGGAGTAATCTTAAATCTCAAACTAAGGGCTCAGATAACGTAAATCAATTTAACAACAGAATTGAAAGGAACTTGAACATTTGAGGGTTGATTTTGATGAAAGTTAATTACAAATGTATCAAGGCTTTGAATTTTTGCAACTTAAGGTGCATTTGTGGGCAGCGTGATCTAGAGGTAAGACGCTCGGCTCGTAATCGAGAGGTTGCGGGTTCGAGCCACGCTGCGGGCCCTTGGGAAAGGTTTTTCATGTATACCACATTTTCCTCACCCTACTCAGGTGTGATGAGTACCTGGCCGTAAACAGCGTTGTCTTTGTTCTAAGAAGAATGGATTGCGCTTAATCGGCAGCATAACGTTCCGTCTTGTGTCATTGTGTTCAATGTTACTGTTGACTAGCACGTTTAGTCGATATCGCGCTATATAAAAGCTCCATTTTTTGTTGTTTTATTTTTGCTTACCTTGTTTTCTATTCTAATGAAAAGGTTTTGCATTTACTCTAATCCTTTTTGTCATATAATAATGTTTTCTATGATAAGAACCATGTGGGTTATGTATTTTGGGGGGTCATGTTGTGTTAAAGATTAACATGAATTAAAAATAAATCAGTTATTCCTCTCAGGTTATCAATTAACCTTGACTTTAATGGCCAATCATACATTTTCCCCAGCGGAGACCAAATTAGATACACTAATTTATTCTCATAAATTTCACAATAATGACATAATTTATTGGACAATATACATTTTATTATGATTTGACAATAAGCATTTTATTATGATATGAAAAAGCATTCGTTACCCCTGTACTACATCATTTTATCAAGAGCCTTCAAAGGCATATAATATGCCTATAGGCTCAATAAATTATTATGTTATGTTATTATTCATCTTGATGTCATAGCTGCTGCTACTAGAGTTTTTTTCCGTAGGCAAGCAAGAATTCAACCCCTATTATTACCCACCTTTGCGGTGCTGCGCAGCTGTTGACGCCTGGGTTATTCAGGTCTCCTCTCGGATTAAGACCCTAAAGGAAATTCTCCCCTTGACATTGAGCAAGGGCATTTATTTGTTATTTATTATTACTTATAGTGGGCGGAAGATCAACTGTCACTCGGCACTGCAGTGTTTTAGTGCTAGATAGTATTTCCATTTAAGACTGGCTGCAAAGTTTTAAGGCCCATTTGAGATTCCCTATTCCAAAGCTCTCCCTGTCGCATTTCAAGGGCGTATTTAATTAATAGATGATATATTGCTTTTTTACTGAGTCGGATGATGGACATCCGTTCAAAATAAATTGTGAGGAGTCGTTCTTAAAATAAAATTTGACTAACATTTTTTAACAGCCGAAGTGAAAACCAGAAAATAACAAAACTAATTAAAAACAAAAACAGACAAACAAACGAAATATTATTATTATTATTATTATTATTATTATTATTATTATTATTATTATTATTATTAGTATGGGCAGCGTGGTCTAGAGGTAAGACGCTCGACTTGTAATCGAGACGTTGCAAGTTCGAGCCACGCTGCGGGCCCTTGGGAAAGGTTTTCCAAGTATACCACATTTTCCTCACCTCACTCAGGTGTAAGGAGTACCTGGCCGTAAAACAGCGTTGTCTCTGTCCGAAGAACAATGTATTGCGCCTAACTGGCAGAATGCTAGCATGTTCCGTCTTATGTGTTCAGCGTTGCTGTTGGCTAGGGACCCGTTGTAAAGCGCTTTGAGCATATTTAGTAGATATTGCGCTATATAAAAGCTCCAATTAATCACAGTATACCTATAAGTGAGGTGCGCGGAT
>JBCJKE010006243.1:0-2500 GCA_039654525.1 Melibe bucephala | reverse complement strand
GTGGCGGGGAGAAAAAGCGGCGCCATGCATCAGACATAAATATCAGTCAGAAAACCTCCGGCACATTGCCAAAACGTCGGTCTCTATCACGGTGAAACACCTTCTTACCTTAGAGTGGTCAAAGTAGAAGATCAAAACAAACTGGAACGCGTAAAGAAAGACAGAACCTATTGAAGACAACAGATATACATAATACACTTAAAAACACGCACAAAGAGACTATCATGTACCAAAACCAAACGTAGGTAAAGAGGAAAATGATCCACATGACAAATCTTCAAATTCTAAATTTCATAACGCGGAAGTTAAATAAAGTAAGATGTCGGTAAAACAAAGATATTAACCCTTCAAAAATGGTTGAAGTAGATCTGATAACCTGATATGTTTGTTGCAAAACGTCCAATGTCTAATAAGGAAAAAGCTCTTCTGTGACGTTCGTGATGTTGGGTTTTTTAAATTTATTATTTTTGAATAGATCACCAGCTTTTTCTTTCTTGTTTCCAGTTTCTGGCTTTCCTTTCCACTTTTCAATTCCATCAAAGCTTCAGTTTGCTTGTAAAAATATGCTGATATGATTTCTTTTATTATATTCTATTTCCGATGCAGTTAGAGGAATCTTAACTTTGTTGTAAAGATCCACTATCGGCAAGATATAAAATTAGCCAAAGTCGGTAGCAGTTAATAACATGAATATCTCAAAAACTTTCAGATTTACAGTTTAATTTTTCTAAATCGGAAAATCGCTTTTTATTTTACAACTCTGATAAAAATAGTTTGGAGCAAATTCTTTTTTTCTAAAGATCCATTAATATTGGACAATTGTATACGTGGGGTATGAACATAGTCAAGAAATTCAATGGAATTATCAATAAGCAATGTATCAGGCTAACAATTTTTGTTGTTGAAAATGTTATGAAATGACAATGAACGGTAATGCATACAACGATTAAATCTACACCATTGACTTGTGCTGTTCGTCCTTGTGCTCTTCAAACGGTATGCATTCTGGACTGATGTATTCTTGCTTGCTCGCTCTCTCAAAGGTGGCTAGGTTTCGTTCATGCTTGTCTTCGGGCCGTTTTTGGTGTTCTTGCAGATGATATGGAACTATCAAGAGACGGAAATCCTATTACGAAAAAAGATAGCATAAATATGATAATTCCTGTTACCAAATGGTTTAAACTACAAGACCGCGTCTTAGCTAATCATAATATCCTGAGAGTTGATTCCTCAAATATGAATGCACATAATATTACAAATACTCGCCACTGCATTAAATAATACTTGAATTTAACAATGCAATGTGACAAAAATGGGTACATGATTTGGGTTTGTAGGTTACCGTCAAAGCGTTTTATTTTGTGACATTTTCCTTCTAATTTTGGAGTCTAGCCGAGTCTTGTTCAAGAGTCATGCAGTCAAGCTGGGGATATTTGTCTGTAGAGTTGTGTGTATTTTGTCATAAAAATATAACATTAAAACTTTAATTTTACTAGGGCCAATTGTAACTACAAAGAAAGGGGATGGTCCCAGTGCGGAATCCCTAAGGCACTCCTGACCCTTTCCTTCTTCTTTCTCTTGTCGATATCCATTTTACCTTTCGGTGTATGGCGTTTAAATTCCCAAATAAATCCTTCTCCAACCTTCGCAGTCCTGACATTTCAGGTTTCCTTCTATGAAGGATAAATTTATGTTCTTCAGGGCCTCTTTTATATATTTTCCCACTTTCTACGGGGCCTGTCTTTTGGTCTCTTACCTTGGATTTTAGCATTGTATACTGCTTTAGCTATTCTCTCATCTCATCTCATCCATTATTCTGCTGACAAGTCCACATTATATTAATTGAAATAAGTATCTCAAAGAGCCTTGGGCTTATAAATTTACAATCTTCTAATAGGCTTTCATTCATTTTATGGATTACCAAGCTTACTCCTGCCCTAACTCTTTCTTTAAAGTCATCTCCACAGAAGATCAAAATATAATTAGGTCTTACGTTTTCTACTCAATGTCCTTCCTTTTTTTTGTTTCTGTGATATCCAAAATATATACTTTAATTGTTCCAATTTCTTCAGCTTATTCTATCTCTTCTCCATTGATTGGCCCAACATTCCAGCATCCAAAAATCGTTATCCATGTTCGATTTCAACGATCGTTTTAAGGTATGTCAGGGCTTCATTCATTTAGTTCTCTGAATCAAATTGTTGTAGGCAGGTGATTAGACTCTGTACTCTACCGAGTAGGTGATTGGGCTGCCATCTTAAGACCCCCCCCCCCCTTCCCTATCTGGCCCTGTGGTTTTCTGTTAGGGTTCACTCCCCTAGGCTTTGTTCTGCCAAGACTCACCTGAAAGGTAGCAGGAAACCATTGTGTTCGCGACTGCTTATTGGTTATTGGTGGAAGCTGGCCTCTCTATCTAGAAATCGTTTCCTTCTCCACAGCCTGGGAACGCGCCTGGTGGGCGTTGGTTTCTCCCCACCCACCCCCACCCCCACCCCCACCC
>JBCJKE010006133.1:0-12852 GCA_039654525.1 Melibe bucephala | reverse complement strand
AGCCTCCTTTCTGGCCTTGCTGTCCAAAGGGTCTATTTTGGCTCTGAGCATGGCAAGGGGGAGGCTGATGGTGAGACTGGAGTCCTCTCTCAGATGCTGGCTCGAGCAGTACAGGGAGGCCAGGTGAACATTTCGTCAGCAAAGGACCTCTTTGAGTGGGCAAGAGTGGCCATGAGCAAGGACTCTCCCATGTTCGTGAGGAAATTTAAGATTTCTGTATCTTTACTGTACTTTTTACAGGTCGAGAGGATGTCTGACTAAATTATCCACTGCAGGAAGCTTGCATTTTTCTGCAGCGGATGCAAGATGGACATGCCTTCCTGCTGCGTGCATTGTGAAGAATTACGGGTAGGATGACTATTTTTGAATTTAATTTGAATTATTTTGATTTGATTATGTCCCTTTGACCATTGACGATAATTTGTTTTCATTGCTTCTATTATTATTTCCCCTTATGATCTCGCATCGCCTTTAAGCCGGCGTAATTATCTGCCCCTTATGTTTACGCATCGCGGAAATATCCGCCATGTTTGTTGTTGTCAAGAGAAGAAAAAGACTTGGATGCAAGATGGCTTGTTGAAGAGATTGAGTAAAACCCCATGTTTGGTGAAACAGAACGATAGCTTTGGACTTTTGTGTTATTGATTTATTGATGAACTAAGAATTCCTTTTAAATTTATAACATGCATAAAGCCTATGTCGGAGACTACCAGGTCTTCAAGTTGAAGAACAGGTATGTTTCACCATTTCGTCTCATATTTCCTCTTGCTCCTTTGTGAGTCTTTTATATTTTTACTCTTGCTATAACCTAACACTTATGATGTCAACCCTCACTATATAGACATATTTGTGTGTGCGTTGTGTGTGCACATATAATGTATTATTTTAAAGTGTGAATGTAATCAATTTTCAGTGAAGCAGTGCTTGACAGCATCTGGGCATACAATTTGCTGACCCAAAAAAGTCCTAATCTAGCCCTGATAATAACCCAACTGTTATACACATGATAGGCTAAAGTTTAAATGCTATCAATTTTCAGTGAACCCACAGTGCTCAACAAGGCATTCATGGACTCACAGCAGGAGACTAGCCAGACATCAGTGGGGGCGATGGCCTCGACAAAGTAAGTACCTATTTTCTTCCAATACCATTTATTTTTCTTGTATTTGTTGTGCCTATTTAATATTGTTGATATGTTGTTGTTTATTCTACTATAGCAAAATTCCACAAGTCAGGGAATTTGTTTATTTTTCTAATCTAATCTGGCACCAACATTAACCCAGCTGTTATACACAGGATGTGCATTATTGTAAAGTATAAATGCTATAAATTTTCAGTGAACCCACAGTGCTTAACAAGACATTTGTGAACTCATCACAGGGTGGTAGCCAGACATCAGTGGGGGCAAAGGCTTCTACAAAGTATGGACCTATTTCTATCAATACAATTTATTATTCATGCATTTGTTGTGCCTATTTAATATTGTTAATTTTATTGATGATGTGTTTTTTTTTCTTCCACCTGTAGCAAAATTCCGCAAGTCGGAGAATTTGTTCTGCTGACACATAAAGTCGGCCAAAGGGAGATGGCTTATGTGGCTGTAGTGACATAATTGCAGTCATCGAGCACCTCCTGTAGTGATTTCACAGTCTCATATATGAGAGGCCAGGGGAATCACTACACATTCCCCGACATTGCCGATGAGTGGCCATTGTCCTTGAAACTGGGAATAACTTTCGATTCCTTCCAATGGCTAACCATCAACCTGGCCTGAATGCGGAACTGGATACCGAGTCGAGTCCTCTTACCTGCTTGTCCACACTCCTAACAGAGGATACGAGGGACTCAATCATTGCTTCCATCAACGCATATATATATATATATATATATATATATGCGAAACACCGGGTGGATCTAAACACTCCAGCACGTCGAAGGTCCGCATATGCCCACTGGTATCAGATTGATCGGTATGAATTTTTCAGATTCCTGGCTGTCGTCACCAGCATGGGCATCAACAAGCAAGACCAAATCCGTGACTATTGGTCACTTCATCCTTCCTTGTACACCCCGTGGTACCACTAGATGTTTGCGATTTGAGCTCATTTATCACAAGATGCTTCATGTGGGGGAGCTACATTCAGCAGGAAAAAAGAAGATCGAACCCTTCGTCAATGCACTGTGTGATAAATTAAACGAGGCGTTCACTCCTTTCCAGAACGTATCCATCGACGAAATGATCATCCGCTGGAAATATAAGCAGACAAGCTCCTGTGCTGCGCCTGGCAAGATAAAAAAGCAAAGAAGCCAGTGATAATGGCATCCAACAAGGCCAGGGTAGCACTTGTAAACATCGATGGGAAACAAAAACCAGAGGTTGTCCATCAATACAACTTCTCAATGAATGGGTGAGACCGGGCTAACCAGATGATCGGCTACTATGGCCTCCACACCAGGAAAACAAAGGAGCGGTGGAAGAAAATATTCTACTGGATCTTGGAAGTAACATCCACCAATGCCTTCATCCTGCACCGTCTGGCACAAGAGCCTGCAAACAATCTCTGCAGCACTGAACGTGCTTTGAAAGTCTTCAAGCTCCGCCTCATCGACAAAATGTGTCTGGTGGCTGCGATGATGACACCAGCCCCTACACAGCAGGTGTACGCAAAACCAGGAAGGACGTCCGAGAACGTCCAATCCCCTTCAAAGACTCAAAGCACATCGTCAAATATCTGCCGCAAGACCACAGATGCCAGGTGTGCAGCAAGCCAACAGCAATCAAGAAGACAAATTTCATCTGTGTTGGGTGTGAAAATCATCCCCATTTACACCCAAAAAACTGCTTTGAGAGCTTTGGCACACCGAGGCTACTTGGTAAAGACCAGGCCTTCCTCCCTCCGCCACTACTTACCCAGTGCGGTCCCTATGAAAATGCTGCCATCTTTGTTTACGAAGTGACGTCTTCACAACATAATGCTGTACGATGCCTATGCAAAATGTATAAGGGAACCCGGGGTAATTCCACCCCCCTTGCCACATGTCATTGGACCATAATGTATTGGTGCTTAATAGTCAAAGTTTAAAAGGTTATGTTTTCCCAGTTCTTCCTGTTCCAGTTTTTCACCCACTTCCTGTTTACCTCTGGCTTGCCTTACTTGGAGAAGTCATTGTATTCAGTTGAATCCCTAAACAACTTGAAATGTAAGTAACCCTTTGTACTTTTTTGAATCTAGAAAGTTGTATGTTGTCATGCATATTTATGTGAAACAAATATATTATGTTAAGATGACCTCATATGCTGTGCAATGATGAGTGAATCAGTCACATGGGACTGCTGAATAGGCCATTAGGGTGCTCATCTTACAACAATAGCTTGGGAAAATCCACCCCCTCCGGGGATGGAATTTCCCAGTGACTTTGTAGTTAAAATTGAAGCATTTTGTAAACTGCAGATCTAATTCAGACACTTTAATATTGCCCAAAGTAGTGTTTAATATTGCTCTTATGTAGTTCTAGCAAGAAATTGTCTCCAGGGTATTTTCCCAGTAAGGGTGTGTTTTTCTAGGTGTGCCTTTCTCTTTTATTTTATTATTTTTTAGATGTTTATAGCTTTGTACAGATTTAACATAATGCAGTGATAGTGCTAAGGGTTATGATTACAACTTTTTTTCAGGTTATGATATAGGCCTATATCTAGATCTTGACCCATCAGAACTTGCGATTTTTTTTCCCCATTGCAGCATGGTTCGCAACTACAAAAAAGAAAAACAGAAATGTACAACATTGAGGATATGCGGAAGGCTGTAGAGCAATGCCAGACAGGAACTATGGGATATAAGAAGGCAGCCAAGCTGTTCAATGTGAACCTTTACACACTAAAGGATCGTGTCCGTGGCAAGCGACAGAAAATGGGGGCTGGTCGGCTGCCAATTCTGGGTTCCGCACTTGAGGCTGAACTGTCAGAATGCATACAGCTTCTTGCAAACTGGGGATTTGGCTTTACTCGACAAGAGATAAGAGAGGTTGTAGGCGAGTTCCTTGAGGCAAAAGGATTGAATATATTCAGCAGTGGGTGTCCCGGTGAAGATTGGATGCATGACTTTGAATGACGGCATTCAAATCTGTCTTGCAGAAAACCTCTGAACAATTAAAAAAAACTAGGGTAAAGGCTATTACTAATAAAGATATTTTTGCGGACTTTTTTGAACTGTTTCATCAACTCTGTGAAGAGAATGGCATCTTGAACAATCCATCGAGAATTTTTAATGTGGATGAGAGTGGGTTTCCACTGGATGCTTCAAGATCTTAAGTTTTGTGCCAGAAAGGAGTGCGGCAACTATTCAATGTCATTGGAGGTTCTGGCAGGGACCAAATTACAGTGAACGGATGCTGTTCTGCCGATGGCACAATGCTTCCACCGTACATTGTATATGCAGCAAAAAATTTGAGGCTAAAGTGGACAGAGGGGGGCCAGCAGGCTCCAAATTCAATGTGACCGATAAAGGGTGGACGGAAGCTGACTGCTTCCATGACTGGTTCAAAAACCATTTCATCACGAATATTTCATCCGCTCGACCTGTATTGCTATTGTTTGATGGACATGCATCTCACATAACGCTGAAACTGGTACAGGCTGCACGAGAAGAGAAAGTTATCCTTTTAAAGCTGCCTTCCAACAGCACCAGTGTTCTGCAGCCACTCGATGTAGGTGTTTACGGACCAGTAAAGACTGCATGGGATAAAATACTAGTGAAATTCTCAAGACAAAATCTTTGGACAGCATTAACCAAGGAGCTTTTCCAAAGCCTGTTGCGTGAATTGTGGGATCACAATGCACTTGGCCCGGACGACATCAAAGCAGGCTTCAAAAAGTGTGGGCTTGTTCCTTTTGATCCAGCACCTGTTCTTAGTAGATGTGATAGCCAACTGGAACTTGTGGCAGCTGTATCCATTAATCAAACTTCAACAGCTCCATCATCATCCTCGGCAACAACACCAACTTTGTCCTCTAGGCCATCATCAGCTCCACAGGCAAGTTTGTCTTCCAGACCATTGCCAGCTCCATCTGTATCCACAACGCCATCCTCAGTGACTGCATCGGAAACTTTGTCTTCCATCCTGTCATCAGCTCCACCTTCACCCACAGTTCCATAGGCAACTTCATCCATCATCAACTCCACCATCATTCTCTGCTTCATTGTCAACTTTGTCTTCCAGACCGTTATCAACTCCACCATCATTCTCTGCTTCATCGCCTACTTCCTCTTCTAGGCCGTCATCGACTATAGCATTTCGACCAGTCACACCTAACTCACCACAAGAAAGTCTTTAAGACTTTTTCTTAAAAAAGCTCACACCTCTGCTCAACACAAGGAACATGAGCAAAGATGACACTGGCATTCGAAACAAAGCTGTCAGGAGGCAATATGTTGAAAGACTCACGTCAGAGGAATGTTTTCTGCGATTACAAGAAGAGAAAACCCAAAAGGAAGGGAAAGTGAAAGACTTGAAAGAGAAAAAAAAAGGGAAAAGGACATGGAAAGGGGTTGTTTGGGAAGGGGAAGGGTAGAAAAGGGAAGGTTATTTTAGAGGACACTGACAGTGATGATTTAGATATAGACAATGAATTCCCATCTAAAAGAAATAACTGTCTCATTTGCGATGTTGATATGCATGATAGAAAGAAGTGCAAGATGAGTGTGCAGTGTGACATTTTTGATTGTTGGTGTTGTTTGTTGTGTTCTGAAATGTCTGTCGAAGAAGCAGGATCATCTGACTTCTATTGCAAGAAGTGTGTGCCTCGATAAAGATACCTAGTCTCTTTCAGATAATATGACTTACCAAGCTAATGCTTGTTCATTTTCTACTTAAAATTTAACTTACATTTTTATGCCATATTTCTTCAACTTTAATTCCATTCTTTTTATAATTTCTTCTCTACTCTAGGCCCATAAGTATGCTCATGCATTGCCCCAGTTATTGCAATTAAAAAAAAATAATAAATTACCCCGTTAATGTATTTTGTCTATGAAATAAATAATATGGGTCTTTATCATATAAATTGAATTCATTGGTTGATTGTTTATCAAAGTTATCCTAATGTGTCACTGACACTGTAAACTAGTGTATGGTTTCTCATAATGGTGTCAAAGTGACAAAATTAAATTTTTTAAAGAGTAGGGGGTGGAAGTACCCCGGATTCCCCTATGTCTAATGGAGTCTGTCTTTTCCAGATCCAAATGCAAGACATGCTGCATAGGCAGCTGCTGCCATTGCATTAAGAAGGGCTTATCTTTCGGTTCAAATTGATGTACTGTGTTAAAGATGAATAATCTGCTTTTTTCAGATTCAAATTCAAGACTAGCCGTACAGGCAGAGTTGTGGCCTCTGCTTTAAAAAGGGCTCCGCAGAGGCAAACGAGGAAATGGGATAAGTCTATCAAGGAACCGGTATGTCACAGTATGTGATGTTCCAGTCATATTAACACTGTGACCACCTCCTGAATGTGTTTGCCCAAGTCATGTGCCTCAAACAGCTGTCACACACACCCTGCCCTTCAACTTGTGCAAAGATGGCATATGAACTTGGCGTGCTGACCACGATCCAGGTCATACAGCTCATGCTGTCACATGACCAAAACATCTGCTTCTCCTGGGATGCCACGACTATTGAATGGTGTCACGTGAATGAGATTCCCCGGACAGTGAATCGCAACAACTGTCTCATCCTCGACGTTAGTCATCTGTCAAGAGGGAAAACATCCGACTATGTAACACACATAGTTACAGCCTTGACAGGGGCAGCCGATATCTATGGGCGGAACACCAACAAGACAACGAACAAGGTTTTCAATGCCCTATTGAAGGCGAGGATCACCTCTACATTGACTGACCAGACAGCTGTCAATGCCTGCATCACCCATCAGCAGCTGTGTGTTGAGCTTGATGTGCAGTTGATTCAGCTGAACTGCAATATCCATCCCCTGGATACCACTGCGAGATATGCAAAATGGAGTCTCATGAAACTCGATGAAAAGCATGAGATTAGACGCAGCTGCTTTGGATCAGAGGGCACTGCTGCTAACTTGATCAACGCCATCTCAGTATTCAGGTCAGTCTTGAATTTCATTGCAGATCTTTAAAATTCAAAATAGTAAGAGATGGTAGAGTCAATGATAACAGTAAAAGAGTGGTCCTGAAAGTTGGCTATTGTATTAATTGTATTGCTGTGGTGATCTTCATATCACTTAGATTTAATAGATTTTATGTTGCGTTTGTTTTAATGGTGAAGGTTAGGTTGGAGCCTTTTTTAATCATCATTCTGATGTATCGATATCAACATTGGATGTTGTTTCCCTGACAGCAGCTTTGTACAAGTTTTGTTTGTTAGCTGAGTAGCCCCCTGTCATATTTGTCACCTTTTCCTCCTGAGACCATCATCAGCGTCAATTTATTCCTTGTCCTTGTCTGCCTTGCCTTCAACAAACAATTTTTCAAGAACATCATGCCTTTTGATGTGACCAAAATGAGTTTGTTTTTTATCATCATATCTCTATCATTTGATGAGTTATTTTCTTTGAAGTTCATCTTTCAAATTCAATAAATCTTATAGCAATGATAATAATAATATTAATGAAATTGGTGTCCTCACTCAGATTCAAAGACGGCTCTGGGGATCCTGTGGGGTTCAAAAACATGCTTCGGAATCACAATCTGCCTGCTGGTACCTTCGTAAGATATGTGGGCGACAGGATCCATGTCCTGTTTCACCTTGCCGGGATCTTGGTACATCACTGGAGCAAAGTAAATGAATTTCTTCAGATGCACTGTGCTCCTGGTTGTTTTTCAGCCACGGTGTCCTAAAAGCCCCCAAAACCCAATTCTTACTTTCTATTGTTAAACCACACTGCAACAACACCACAAGAGATAAATCCTTAGGTGGGATGGTCCCAGTGACAACACCTTCGCCATCACCTTCCTGTACCTAATTGTGCAGGGAGGTATCATGTTACGTCCCTATTGAGCCACTAGTTCAGCAAGGGCCCTCATAATGGGCCGTAAAACCAGCATGGCTTGTCACTGTGGGGAAGGGTCGGCTTCTGGCTAGAAATTAGTGGATGAGCCTCTTTTACTGACCCAATTTAAATGCAATCAATCAACCTCATAACCTGTATTTCGCTTTCCATTCTTTGTTCTCCATCAATCTCTCAAACAAGCACTCTACATCTGTGAAAATCTTGTTGTTCTGTGATCAGTAGTTTTCCAACTATCGTTGGTTGAAGACGCACTACTTTTTTTTTCTCCAAAACTACCTGCATTAGCCAGGGGCATTGATTAATAATTGATTTCTAGACTTTCAGTCCAAGGATTCTGGATTTTTTTCCCAGAAATATATTGTGTAGATTTTCATTGTGAAAATTATGTTCCCTCTTCAGTAAACAGGCAAATTCTATCGTTGGTTGAAGATGCATGATTTTCTTTCTTTAAATTTACTAGTATTAGCTTGTGTCAATAGATTAATAATTAATTTCTTCGCTCTCAGTCCAAGGATTCCGGACTTTATTTCAGAAATATATTGTGTAGAGAGTGTAGTTTTCATTATTTCTATTGTTGGTTGAAGATGCACGATTTTCTTTTTCTAAATTTACTAGTATTAGCTTGTGTCAATAAATTAAATAATTAATTTCTTTGCTCTCAGTCCAAGGATTCTGGACTTTAATTCAGAAATATATTGTGTAGAGAGTGTAGTGTTCATGGTTAAAATTGTTACCTCTTCAGTAAGCAGGCAAATTCTATCATTGGTTGAATTTCTATTTAATTTCTCTAAATTTACCACTAGTAACTGAAGTCAATAGATTTATTATTAATATTTTCACTCTAAGTACAAGATGCACTATTTAATTTCTCTGAATTTACCACTAGTAACTGAAGTCAATAGATTTATTATTAATATTTTCACTCTAAGTACAAGAATTCTAGACTTTATTTTAGAAATATATTGTGAAGAAAGTATTAGTTTTCCTTTAAAAATTGTGTTCCCTCTTCATCTAGTGGGCGTGTTTTTACACTTCTGAGAAGTGTATAGTACAGTAATATATGTATATATTCATTTGCCATTTCAGTTTTTTACTTTGGTCCAGAAATTCTGGTTGTTATTAGGACTTTCCAGTGGTCCTTAATATCATTTTAAGCATGGAACATACATTAGAGAACCATACTTCTTTACTAAATGAGCTGTGTCAGTGTTGTGGCAAATTAAATTACACCTTAAAACAAAAGTCTCAGTTTAAAAAGCCACATTTGTGTTCCAAACATTCTCTTGATATACACATGATTTTTGACATTGACATTCAAAGTGATGAAGACGACAAACATTCAAAATACATTTGTCAAAAATGTCTGTGTAAAATGAATAATGCTAAAACGAGGAAGAGTCAAGCCAGTATAATTTCCGCACGTGAATTGAAAAAAAATACTGACAAATTATGGGGTGGCTATGATGCAAGTTTACAAGTCAGTGGTTGCAGTGTTTGCCAGCATAGAATAAATTTAAAGAGAGGATGTGTGCCAGTAAGAAAGAACAAACAAATTGAAGGCAATGAAGAAGTTCACAGAAGTGATGAAGAAGAACAAAATGTTCCAGTCATCACCACCCCCGAGACAACAATTACAACAGACCTTTCATTGCCATCAACATTAAAAGACACACAGGAAATGTAAGCCTTTGTGAAATCAGAACAATCAACTCATATTGAAGTTAAAGACACTAGCAGTTCTAGTAAAGAACCCCAAAGTCCTGATGCCTTTTCAGATATGGATGACTTCATGGATCTGCTTCCAGAAATCATCGCACATGAACAAGATTCTTCAACAAATATACAATATACAACACAGAAGACACCAACAATGGTTGAATCATCCACATCTCCAATAAAAACACCAACACCAACTAAGGCAGCAGTGGCAGATACATCAACCTCACCTATGATAAACGGTTGTGTTATATTAAACACATCTCTTACAAAAACTGACAGCGAGCCATTGACACAAGCAGAGGAAACCCTAACGACTATACTCGTTAAAAGAAAGCTGCTTAGCGATCCCAAAATGTCTTCAATTATCTTTAAAACCAGTGGCCAACCAATACATTTAAAAAAAAAGGAGTTAAACCTAGAAAACCTACTTCAAAAGTCAGAACACCTGTAAAAAACAAATGAGCAAAAGAAATAGATCAATCAAGACAGTCCATAGCAGGCCCATCTCACATGGACACTGATGTTCAACTTTCAATTGAACTAAAAAAAAACTAAACCAAAAAAGGAGAAGTGATGTATATACCAGTGCTCGTATGGCAAGAATGATTGAAGTAGATGAAACTCAAACTCTGTCCATTAAAGAAGAATTAGGACTTAGCTGGCGCCAAGAACGAAAACACAGGAGAATGATGAAAGAGATAGGAATAAAATGTAAAGGAGAGAAATCAACAAGAGATACAGCTAAACGATTAGTTAGTGACTTAGTTTCTGTAAGGTCGGTGGCATTTGATAGAGATGAGAACATAGATGAAGATGTGCCATTTGGCTGTACTTAATACATGTTGCAAAGGTTGTCAGAATTGGGAACGTAGATAAAATGAATTTTCAGTTTTGTAGTAGTGGAATAACCTATAATATTGATGAAGTTTGCTTTAGGCAGGTAAGAGACATGATGGCCTCCTATCTTAATACATCAGAGTCACTTATAGGTATGCTTGTCATTCATGTAGTTGACAATATGGAATGCTATGCCAGAATACATAGAATTGTATCAAATCATATGTTAGTTGCTGGATACTGGGGCATGAATGAAGTGGTAGGTAGATTTCAAGTTCCAGTTTTTTGCAAAAAAATCAATCCATTTTAGTTTGTTCAATTTGTGTATTAATGTTGAGAAATAATTTTATTTGTAATACTGTATGTCTAAAGTGAACAATTTTACAGTAACTTATGTAGGCTATTGACAGTCAGATTAACACAAGGTTTAAATATAATTCATATTTTATTATAATGCCAATTTTGTAAGTTGACGCAAAACCGTACTTCTTTTCAAACTAATACTCACTCTGATCTTCTTTTCAAATGCTCTATTGGAATATGCTCATTAAGAAAAACATTTTGATATATGACATGATATATATTGATCAATAATTTAAAACGCTATGTTGAATTTTTTATTTTTGTTTTCGTGAGCTTCAATTTTGTACCATATGTTTAAACCTTTAGTTCCCATGTATATATTTTGTACTAGTTCCATACATAATTAACCTATTTAGAACAAAACTGCACATCAATATGAACATTTTGATGCATGATATATATGAATCGGACTCTTTGCCATAGAGATATTTGATTTTGATTAGTACAATAGTCGATAAATCATGCAAACTTGGCACAAAAACGCAATGTTAAATGGGATAAAAAATTGGCCAATTTTAGGGAACAAAAATGTTGATAACTTTTGATAGAATTGAGATATCAGGAAAATTTAAAAAGCATTGTAATCAGTGGGTCAGGGGCTTTCCACTGAGCCATCATTCATTAAGATACATGCATTTTGAAATTTTCACTAAACTGCCTAATCATACAGTAGTAGTGAGATTGCCATAAAGTGTCATGCCAATTGGCCACGGCGATGAGTCCTCCACTTTGCTCTGTTCCCTACCGCCAAGATGGTTAGTTGCTTTTTCCTGTCCCCATCATGCATGAGAGAGGCTGAGCAATTTTTCTCAGAAGAAATGTCACCTGGCCAAAAATATACTTTGCAAGCTCTGTACTGTCAAGCAATCACTGCAGTTGCAATGAAGCTTGATAAGTACATGAATCCAGAAGGACAACAAGGCGTACAGTTCTTAAAAGAACTTGAATTTCTTGACCCGACACGACTGGTGACATTAGATGTCAATGATTTTTTTTACCTACCAGGTTTGTCCACTGTTCCAGACAGTGAGATCTGCAGGTATCGTGAAACTATTGGGCCGAGGGCTGTTAAGACATCGGGTGGGTTGCCTATGGATCTGACAGTTTTCTGGAACAGTGTTTCAACAGATCTTCCCAAATTATTGGAATGTGCTAGCAAATATATTTGTACCTGCATTAACTCTGCAGATGCAGAAAGAAGTATTTCTCTTTATAATCTTTTATTTTCAGATCGTCAGAGGTCTTTAAATGAGGATAATCTTAAAGCCCTCATGCTTTTGTACTACAACAGTTTCATTTAATATGAATCTTTGCTCTAAGTTTAAATACAGTATATATTATGATGCATACTTGGAAACGTAATGATATTGTTGTGGGTAGACAAATCATTAATCAATTTGACTGACATTATTATTCCAACTGTTTGGTATTACTAGTAATATCTAGGTTAACAAATTTATATTCACACGTATTATATACTTGGTTTGTTATTTCATTTCTGTCAATGTCATATGTTATCATTATTACTGTAAATAAGAATATTTTGGTATGTATGTATGTATGTATAGACATATCCCGCATTATCTGTGGCATTTTTTGCAAAATTTGTGGCATAATTTGCCTTTTTTTTTGGGCATAATTCGGGATGAAAAATGGCATTTTTCCGCAGTGACTGAGTAGAAACCTGACCAAACTGGTGACAGGGCTTCTTGACTCATTGAGAGCACAGGATATGTTGACATGACATAATGAAACCATACTGAAAGATCAGATATGGCTGAAAGTAGGTGACGAGACATACAATGAAATGAACAATACACATGGTCAACACTGAAAAGCCAAATGCCAAAAGAAATACAGTTGTAACTGCCATGGCTCCTATCCGTGACACACATACT
>JBCJKE010006023.1:1076-12857 GCA_039654525.1 Melibe bucephala | reverse complement strand
GGGGGGGGAAGAGAAAAGAGTCTGTCTGCATCACGTACTATACCCTGGCCAGTCTAGAACTAGAAGTGGCATGCATGGATCGAAGAGATAGTCCCCCCCTCCCAGATACCATTTAATGAGTGAAAAGTTTGAGTGAAGAATAGAAAAGATTTTTTTTTCACCAGTAACTTTGAAGCCGCCGCTCTTACGGGGCAGTGTCTGCCAGCAGAAGCTGAGAAACTTAAAAAGCTTATGTGGGAGATGGCTTTGTAGATTAGATAAATATGGTTGCAAATGCAATTCTGATTGGTGAGTGAATTCTTTTTTCGGATTGAAAAGGAGGGTTGTTGCCATGGTGCGCAAGTATGTATATGCTGTTTGTCTGAAGCTGAAAGTGAAAGTTGTCACACTTTGTTACTGTATATGAAAGCCTATTGTGTAACTCTTGACCAGCCTAAACCAAACTGATCTGATTGCACCTACATGGGCTATGTGAATTTTATATGAGTATAGTGTGACTGAGTGTGTGTCTTTTCATCAGCAATAAAAATATCTATCACTATCTATCTATTGATAATAAATCTATTCATTGGCTGTCGTGCCAGAAGCTGGAGCTCTTTTCTCTCACCCCTGGTATACTCAGTCACATGCTGGAAATAGGGCTCCAGATTTAGAGTCAACGGAATTAAAAATGTGCATTTACACCTGATAAAAATCTTTGACAATCTTTGAAAGGTCGATAGAAAAAAAGAGAGACCCATTTTACAGTGATGCTGTGCATGTATCTACAGGATATTTTGTTTGCTGTTTTCTTATTTGCTTTGATTCGATAAATGTTCCATAAGACTAATGTGGCAGGCCTGCTAAATAGTTTTGTACATATTTCTGTTCAAATTTTTTAAAGTTTGTTTGACCTGACAGGCGCTCAGAATTGAAATTTCTTTTCTTGGGAAAAAAAAAGCCCAAAACCCACAATGACAATCTTTGATTGAACAGTAATCTCCTCTCCTTCACACAACTCTTCTCCAAATCAAGAATCCCTTGATAAGGGTAAATATTTTGAGTCTTATAAATTACTATAACTTTGTATCATCTTCATTTTTATATTATTGTGAATTTTTCTCGAGCCTTAAACTTTGGCAAGAAACTTCTTGATTCATATTAATAAGTGTGAGAGAGATTCATATTTAAATATAAAATCAGATTTAAAGTTACTTTTTTTTTTTTTTTTAAAGTTATTCTTGAGTTGTTTTTCTTCTGAGATTATGTGTATTTATTTACATCACAGGTCTTCTGTAGCATCTCGAGTAGATGTCTAGGATGAAGGATAAAATCCTAGAACAGTTGTACAATGTTTTCTTTGTTTCATGTTCCCAATTGCGGCATAATGGTTTGTTGAATTAATGAATTATGGGCAAGCCATTTCAATTTTAATAGAATACTGTGCTGATCTCATTTTCCTTGTCATAAAGGAATGATAATAATGGAGACTCATGAAAAGCTGAGTTTTGTTTGAAGAAAGAGTAGTTTATGGTTGCAGGTAACACTAATTTGCTACAGTGGAATTTATTGTTAGACTGAAATTTAAGAGACTGGAGGTATATATTTTTGGTCTGAACGTAGAAGACATGGTTGATGTCACTGGTACTGTAATAGTAATATAAAAAAAAAAGAAAATTGCATGCTTTCTTTTTCTTCTCCCCATTGCTATTAAGTATCAAAGAAAAGATGAAGTTCCGGATGCTATGTATTTTATTTAGCAGGTTTCTGTCTTTGCTGACCTCCTCTCGTTGACATCTAGGGTTACTTGAAATTTTAAAGTCCAGAGAGTAGTATGGTGTGCTTTCTTTTGGACGTCTGTGATTATAGTGTGTGACTTTGAGTGTTTAGTTGTATAGGTCTACCAATATAAAGCAAAAAGGTCATCAAGTGCATTTGCGCTGTGATAAAACTGGGCCAAACTTTAGCTTAAGTTTTACGAACAAGTCAAGTCACACTTCACTTTGCCGGATGTATATTACGACCAGCTCCCATTACATTTTGCCACATTGCTATGGTTCTAAGGCCTGCATGTGTGTTTAGTCCCTGACACGGCCTGCATGCGAGTCTAGTTCCTGACTGACATGACCTGCATGTGATTCTAGTCACCGACACAGGCATTGCTAGCAGTTGTAAAAAAACCCACAAACAAACCAGTAAGGATAAGAAAGAGGGCACAATAATGCAGAACAGTCAGGCCCACATCTTTTCCATCACGACACCATTGTCTTACACTTAACTTATAGTCACAACACTGGTAAGGTGAGCACAAATTGTTTTTGGAGATGCCCGAAGTCTTCAGATCATCAAGTGTTTGATGGAAACAAAGTAAATTTCAGTTTGCTTGTAGACCTTTTTGCATCAGTATTAACGATCTTGTAGTAATGACGTTGCTACACCTAGGCTAGTATTTTTAAGAGAAGTATGGGTGCCCAGCCATACTCTCTCCCCCTCTGATCGTTGCCTCTTCTCATTGAACTCTTGAGTAATGAACGAGTCAATAAGTCTGAGGCAGAAAAGGTTGTAGGGGTGAATGGGTACGAAAGAATTGTTGGTAGGAATTGAATATTGCCAATGTGGCCTGCTCTTTTCGATTTTAATCGCTGAGGGTTCTTTTAATTTTACATGCGCAAAGGCACATGGGACCTCCTAATTTATCGTCCATCTCCAGTGGGACTAGGCACTCATTTATCCTACCACAAGACAGGGAGGCGGAAAAAACCCGAAAAACTCGGCTTTCAATTCAAGCCTACAAGTCGGGAACGGACCCGTGACCTTTGGTTTGGTGGTCGATGAGCTATCCGCGTTCAAGGCAGGCAATAGGGGGTGAGTTTTCTTGCCCAAGGAAAAATCCAGATGCAGAAGCGGGGCTCGAACCCATGATCCCATGGATGGAATACAGTGCAATGCCTTAACCGCTCGGCCACCTGGCCCATATCAGATTGCTTATGATAATAAGTTTTTCATTTTAACTGCATTCCATTGTGTATGTTATCATTAAGGGGCTGAGTTTGTCCTATTTATGGTGCCTACGAATTACTAAGATGAAGGTCAAAGCATTTTTATGACTTTGATAGATGTTTATTTCCTTTTTTTTCCTTCCACACATAACGTATGAGAGAAAAACTGCGATGTATAGTACAATAGTTTTTGCGAGAGTGCCCTCCGGCTGAATGCACGTTTTGCTTAAGTGCCCGCTATTTTAACGAAAACAGATCTTTACCATCAGAATCATCTCTCTGAGTGCACGCCTTTGAAAGCCATCTGCCGCCCTAGTGCCCGGTATGTTGGCATGGTGACAATAAAAAAAGCTATGAAATTTCACTTGCGATAGATAAAGTAACCATGAACACTTGTCTAGAGTTTGCTAGAGTGTCAAAAGGCATCCTCTCCGCTCACTTGAGTAGTTTTCCCACCCCTGAGAACAGGTAACGAATGCATGCCCCCCTTGCTGGTCCACTGTCCAGCCAATCAAAATCGTTAATGTGACGAAAAAGGTGTGGCCTAGATTTGGTCTTTGATGAGTAGATATGCTCCGCTGTCCAGTGATATGAGACAGCCTTTCCCTTATCCTACAGTTAACGCAACACAATGCACTTGAATCCCTCCCTGTCACGACGAAATGGTCACTGTCTGGCTGTGGAAAGGGATGTCTTTGAACTTTTTAAAATTGGTGACATGGCTCAAAAGTGATTTAAAAACTCAGAAAGATGATCCACACTTAACCACGTTATAAGATGCGGCATAATCTTCAGAGCGATTTGAAGACACTGTAAGTTAAAGGAGAATGAGTCTCTTGAGAGCCACTGGATCTATATCGCCTGAGTGCCCGCTCTTCCTGCTTCCTGACCACCGGGCATTCTCGCGATAACTACTGTAACTGTAATAGTATAGGACTTGTTTTTGTTCATTGTGCACCAACGCTAAAACATAGCATTCCTAGGAACTACCTGCCCATAATAGTAATAATACTGTATCCTGATTGAGTTGGGTATTTTTCTTTTTTTTTGTTTAGTATTTTGGATAGAACAGTAGTTAACATTAACAGACTTCTGTCTCAAGTGCAAATATTTTGGAATTTAATTTATATTATAATATTAATATATAGATGATTAAAATGTACAAACTTGTACATGTCGAAGGATTTTGAAAAAAAAATATCCTTTGATTTCTTGTAAATTTGTTCAAACTGTATTATATTATTACACAAACCACCAGTTCTTAATCTCTAAGTAAGAAGCTCTATTTTATTCTAATTCTATGAATGATATGTGACTATGTGTATAAATTGATAAAAGGGCCTAACTATAAAGCTATTGTGTGCATTCTTAACAGTGTGAAAAATGTTCATGTCTGACTATTGATATTGTGATAACCCAGGTAATCATGAATTCATGCCTTATAGTTATAGTTGCTGTAACACTCGTTTAATGTTTGTATGTTACATGTAAAATGACTAACTCATTTCAGATAATAATTCTCTTTGTCAAGAAACTCAAATCAATTTTATCCTGTACTGTATCATATAAAATGAACAGCAGGCAATTCCTGAATAAACTATTTGATACATTCCAAGTTGTTCACATTGTTTTATTTTTGTTTTGTGGCTGACTGATGTCATCATTTGATTTTCTTTTTTTCTGGCGATGGGCTGGATTTGAGGGTACGACTATGACTTTGTGTGACTGACTCAAAGGTTGTGATGCCACACTGCCAATGATAGTGATAGAACAGAAATTAATATTCATATTAGAAAGTACAGTTGATGCCACCTAAATGCACATCTTGGCTCAGTTCACACTTTTCGGGTCTCACCAAATTTCAACTATATAAAAACCCTATCATTAAATGCAAGGTGACTTGATCCCACTTCGGACAAATGCACGTTTATTTTTCTAAAAAGATCGCAATAATAGTAGTACCGTGGTAGATCTAATAGGCCTTGTGAAAACATGTTACATTTGTTGTAATACCCAGGACAGAGCACTGGCCATGCAATGCTACCCCGGTGCAAATGAGATCCAAGTCAATCTGATAATTAGATGTGTGATTGTTTGTAAAAAATATCCAAGAAAAAACAATAAACAAAACAAAGAATTGTGATAACCGAGGTAATCATGTGTTCGATTGTTAAAATTAAGGGACTTGACTCCAATCCAAAAATTGACACTACTACTACTACATGTATTCTTAAATATACGTACAACATTAGGGTCACAAGTTGGCTGCCACCTCATGCTCAATGCACACTTCGGAAAAGTGCACGCTCAAGCTTGCTTCCAACCACTGTCAACTTAGCTGGTATCGATTGTATAATTTATAGTGTGGATCCCACTGGCCAAATGGGAACTATTCAGTCCAGCCCAATACATTTAGCTCTCACATGCTGCTCAAAAACTCAAAGTGATAAAATGGTAGTGATGCAAATGCAATGCAAAAAAGATTGTGTCTGAGATAAAATAGTAGTTTTATATCTGTTGAGATACTAATACCAATATCCTAAGCAGTTGAAAAGAATGTGGTGATTCAATTCTCTCCCTCAAGTGAGTCATGGTTTGTCTCGCTTTGCATCATTGGTAAATGTAAATTAATTTTCAAAAAAGTTTTGGGGTTGAAATTGAGGAATGAATGGACAGCAGTAACACTGGCAGTTTGGCACCTTAAATAAAGACTTGCTGATCACAGTAATTTTCTTCTTCATTAAAGAATATATACACACACGTTTCATCTGAATAAGACAAAGACCCAAATGCACAGCATTGCTAAAAAGACACCCCCTAAAAAAACCAACAAAAAAACAAAACAAAACACAATCATTCATTTACAACAGAACAAACACAAAACCACAAGTACAAAAAAATGAAGAAAAGAAATCAAGTCATAAGTTGAAGTTGACTAAAACTTAATGTATTAATTATAAAACAACATCAACATCTTCGTTTTCTGCAGTTCTGAAAGCACCTCAAATAAAAATTTGTGAAAGTTTGAAATAGGTCTCTTTTTATTGCAATGCACCCCCCTCTTCCCTTCCCACATCCTTATTTTCTCCTGGGCACCCTACACAAACAATGTAATAGTAAAATGACTGACTCTGCCTTTGCTATCAGGAAGAAAGCCATAGTAGCACCAACACAACCATATACTGCAAAAACTTCATTATATTGCCTCCCATCAAATAGCCATCCTCACTTACCACCTGCTTTTAATTTAAACAATATTTTTGATCTGCCAATATACACTACAGAGAGATCGTCATTTATTCATGGTTTATCATTATAATAATTTGCTTACATTGACGTATATTATATATATCAGATACTCTGATACAGTGCAAGAACACTTTAAAGCCTAAACAATACTAGTTGCTGCCGTTTGATTTGTTTTATTCTTTTTTCTTTGTTTTTTTTTTTCTTCTTTGCTTTGGATGTGAAAAAAAATAAAATTGGGCCGCAATAAGTAGATGCTGCTGGACAAGAGTTAGCTCCCACAAACTTCAAATCCTGATCTTCCTTACTAAAAACATTAATTGATCAAAATATAAAGAGGCTGCAGGTATAACTGAATGGTCATCAGATCTCATCAAATTTATTATATGTATATGTACATTATATTTACATAATTGGTTTCATGTACAAAGCATTCAGCACACACACATTCTCAAAAACACATTTCAAATTTTCCACAACTGAATACCAACAGTATTTACATTTAACAAAGAACAATGTCAGCTACGGTCAGGAACTATTGGCTCTCTGTCGTTTCCAGAATCGTTTCACATCGTCATGACCACCTTTAGTAACAATAAGAACTCGTCTTTCAGGTTTTTCCCAAACGAGGACTCCAGTATCCTGTTGAAATTGATAAAAAAACACATACAGGACTGACTCATTATTCAAGAAGAAACAATAAAAAAAAACCCCACAAAATACATACAAACTTGAGACAAGGGGCTGAACAACAGCAACAAAGAATTAGATCCTATGTACTGGACTCAGCCAGTTTGAATAAGCCCCAATAGGAACATAATACAAATACAAAGGCAAGAATTTAATAGAGGGGAAAAAAAAAAAAGACAAGGGACAATGGCACCCATCATTATGTTACAATTTTGCTCAATTTATGATAATTTGTTAGTCATGAATTTAAAGGGATTGCACATATCTTGATATAGCTACATCAATGTTCATCACATTGATATAAATTAGTATAAATAGATTTGCGAAGACCACTGCTTATCCTAATTTTTTTTAAATTGGTGGTATGCTAACGCTAGCTTGGTGATAGAAGCTTGCTTTTACGTATATAAATAACTTCTTTTCTATTCTGTCCTCCTTTGGCTCACACATACATAAGCTATACAAAAGTAACAAAATTCTCCAACTAGCCACAACGTAACTAAAAATTTGTGGATAACACAATGCTTTGTAACTCTCTTTTGTATCAAAGCCTTAATCATCATGAATACCTAGACATACCTTGGCGTAATTCCTCAGCAGCTCAAAATCTGCCTGAGACAAAAACTGGTTATACATAACTCCGTCACTGAATTTAAATCGATCTCGTTCTAGCTCCCATAATTTGACTTGATCAACAATTGTTGGTGGTAGAACAGGATTCTGTCACAGAAACAATACATCGATCATTGGAATAAATCCAGTCTAGGATAATTGGATACAATGCCACAGTATAGAGCTTGGGGACGAAACAATAAAATGTGACATGACTCCCCTAAAAAAGTCGAAGCAAAACTGTGAATTTTCAAGTGCAAAAGCTCTTTCTATTATTAGCTTAGAAATGACAAAATTGGCAATGGAAAAAAAATGATACAGTTTGAGTATTGAAAGTTTTAATGTCAAATGAATTTTAAATTTAGGTAAAACTGTTGTGATCTAGGTAATGATGATTGTATTAAAGGCGAGGCTGTGAGTTGAAGAAATTACAAGAAAAAACAGTATAAAACATGGAAACATATGCCAGCAGTTAAAAAAAAAAAAGAGAGAGCAAAAGACTGTATGTGATGTAGTAGTCTTTGCTGAGTCATAACCAATATATTTTGTAAATTTTCAAAAATAGAATCACTTACATTTTTTAGCATTTCTGGATGTACATGGCTTCGTAAGAAATGTAGAATCTGAAAAAAGAAAAGAGCAAAGCATGATTAATCCCAAGTATAGTAAAATTCTCATAAGGCTCTTCATTTTGAAAAACCCAGAACTGATATGAAAATTTTCTTACAGAATATGGCAATAAAATCACTTCTAAAGTAGTGAAATATCTACGATTTCCCTTTTGTAAAGCATACACATATTAACAAAAAAAAACAAAAACAACAAAAATAAACAAAACCAAAAATAAACAACCCCCCCACACCAACAATAACAAACCCGTATATTAAATGGTATAATATGAAAGACACATCAGACACAGACCGTTGAAGAGACTTTGGATCCGTTTATACCTGTTCAGCAGTAATTCCCCTTGATAATGCTCCCCGGACACTCATCCTACTCAAGTTACCCACAGCCATGTTTGGAAACCTGAGGGAGAACGCATCATGAGGACAATGATTAAAGACAGCATTGGTTGGCTACAAGCTGGTAACAATGAAGATTTTCTCTAGTAAATATAATTGCATGCATTGTATGGACAATCATAGTACAATAAATAAACAGATATCTACCCATTTACACTATCATTATTGGCTAAAAGTCTTTCACCGAACTTATAACTTGCTATAGTGGAGAACTTGAAATTGCAGAAATTCTGCTAAAAAGCAAAAATTTAAGACCTATTTAGAAGTTATGAGAAATTCCTACAAAAGTAGCCTATTGTAATTGAGTGTAAGTGTGTTTTACGTTGATAGGAGAAAGATCCTACGAAAAAGACCTGTAGAGTAAGCCTACCTGTAAAGCATCTCACAAAACAGACCTAATAAAGCTACTTGAAGCGGTGAATCTGGAGAAAAAAAAATTAAATGCATAATGAGCATATCCATAAAAAGACAACTCCACTAAGAAAACGAAACAAAACATAACAACTCTCCCCCCTCCCCTATAACAACAACAATTTCACCAATAACAGAGTACTTTTGCTTCTAAAAGGATAAGGTCAAAAAGATAAAAAAGGATAAGCATTACTCCACCTGACTTGGAACAAAAGCTTGCCATACCTTAATTTACAGAGGCAAAGGAGAGACACATGTCAATAAGTCATTCAAATCCCTCGCAATCTTATGGTGGCAAATTGAAATGTATAAAAACTTGGAATGTTTCAATAGCTGGAAGGTCAATCTCATGTATGAATGTCAATAACACCACATGGAATTACCTGTGTAGGCATAAACCCTGTAGTTTGTCTCCACTACAATAAAGCCGGGCCGATGGGCATCAATGTTGATTTTAGAAAGACCAGACACAATGTTAATTGCCAAGCACGTTGGATAGTATCGATGAGATTTACGCTGGAGGGAGAAACATGCAGAGAATAACAATAATAAATAATTTAATAATAATGTACACTTGAAGAGCACCCATGCCTTACAAACAGAGAGCAAACAGTGCTTTTACATACAAGAAAAGAATATTATCATCATTTCGTTACATCAAATAATGAAACATACACACAATGGATCAATTTAACAAAAATGTTGTTCAAAATAATAGATATTCAGCCTTTTCGTCAACTCCTGATATTGTAAAGTTCTGACATTGCGAGGCAGAATGTCAAATTGTGGGGGGCAGAAAAGGAAAAAGCTCTTTCACCTGCAATTAATTTCATTCTTAAGATTCTAAAAACTAGCACATCCCTAGATGAACATAGATTTCAATTTTGTGTTCTAATGGTAAGCAAATCTTGGGAGTAATTTTGGAACAAATCTCTGTGTCTAATAACTAGTGTGGAAACTTTGAAATTGCTCCTAAAATGAAGTGGGCAACTCTCAGAAGCGGCAATGCTTTATTCGGTTTTCTTTCCCTTAAACTAGTTGAAGATCATTGTTCTGAATGACTTGCATCTTACATTATCCTTTGTAAGGCTAGACAAAAAAAACAAAAAACAATACACACACACACACACACAAACCAAACCTTCCAAACAAAACTAAAATCCAAGCCAAACCAGAATCAAGCTAAATCAAAACAAATCAAAATGAACCCAGAACCAATCAAATCAAACAATGAAAACCAAACAAAGCCAAACTATATCGAAGCAAAACCAAACCTTATCAAACGAAACCACAATCAAACCAAGTTAATCAAATCCAAACCAAAACCAAATCAAACCAAACCAAGGTCTACCAAAACGAAAACTTAAATCAAATCAAATCCAGCCAAAGCAAACAAAACCAAACAAAATCCATACCAAACAAACCCAAAACCAAACCTAATGATATCAAACCACAAACAAATTAAATCAATCAAATCCAAACGTAAACCAAACCAAATTCAGCCAAATCTCATCAAACCAAACAAAAGCCAAGCCAATTCAAATCAAATCAAGCCAAATCAAACCAAAGCCAGGCCAAACAAAACCAAATCAAGCCAAATCACATCAAACCAACCCAAACTAAGTCAAACCAAACCAAAGCCAAGCCAAATCAAATAAATCAAACCAAGCAAAGCCAAGCCAAGTCAAATCAAGCCAAGCCAAGTCAAGCCAAGCCAAAATAAATCAAATCAAACCAAACCAAGCTAGCAAAGCCAAACTACGCCAAGCCAAACCAAGCAAAGCCAAACCAAACGAAGCCAAGCCAAACCAAGCAAAGCCAAACGAAACGAAGCCAAGCCAAACCACACCAAATCAAATCAAGCCTAATCAAATCAAATGAAACGAAAGCCAAATCAAGTCAAAACCAAAAAAAAAACAACCCAAAAACAACCTAAACCAGACCAAACCAGAAACCCAAACCACAGCCAAATCTGATAAAAAATAAACCAAACCAAAACCAAAGCCAAACTTAAATCAGGCCCATACCAAACAAAAACCAAACCAAAGTAAACCATACCATGCAAACGTAGCCAAAACTAAAGCCAAACCTGAACAAATCAATCAAATCAAAGCAAACAAAATCAAATTAAATGAAACCAAACCAAATCAAATTAAACCAAACCAAACCAAATCAAGTCAAATTAAACCAAATCAAACGAAACCAAATCAAATTAAACCAAATCAAGTCAAATCAAGTCAAATTAAACCAAATCAAACGAAACCAAGTCAAATTAAACCAAATCAAATCAAACCAAATCAAAGTAAACCAAACCAAACCAAATCAAGTCAGATTAAACCAAATCAAATCAAATCAAGTCAAATTAAACCAAATCAAATCAAACCAAATCAAATTAAACCAAATCAAACCAAACTACGTCAAATTAAACAAAATCAAACCAAACCAAAACACGTCAAATTAAACCAAACCAAATCAAATCAAACCAAATCAAATTAAACCAAATCAAACCAAACCAAGTCAAATTAAACCAAATCAAACCAAACCAAGTCAAATTAAACAAAATCAACCCAAACCAAATCAAATTAAATCAAATCAAACCAAACCAAACCAAATCAAATTAAACCAAATCAAACCAAACCAAGTCAAATTAAACCAAATCAAACCAAACCAAGTCAAATTAAACCAAATCAAACCAAACCAAATCAAATTAAACCAAATCAAACCAAACCAAATCAAGTCAATTTAAACCAAATCAAACCAAACCAAGTCAAATTAAACCAAATCAAACCAAACCAAGTCAAATTAAACCAAATCAAACC
>JBCJKE010005912.1:0-12857 GCA_039654525.1 Melibe bucephala | reverse complement strand
AATAATAATAATAATAATAATAATAATAATAATAATAATAATAAATAATAATAATAATAATAATAATAATAATAATATATATACATATATATGTCTTTTTATGTGATGCCTTTCATTTAATGGTTTCATTAATGTGCACTCAGTACTGGTTGATATGCTGGAGACATTGTATAACACAATGTTGGAGGTGGCTGATCATTGTATGCACTGCATACAGTAACAAATACATGTATCTTTGTGCAATTTATTGTTTTGTGGTTGCCGGGATTATTAATGATGTTTTTTCATTAGCTTGCCCACCCTGCTATGCCTCACACCACTTGCCCACCGTTGCGCAAACTATGAATGTACATGTATATGTACTTCTGTTCATGTTGATGAGCATATTCGATCTAGTTTCCATTTTGTTTCATGCTTTTCTTATTTTCAAAAGTACATTTCGTGATCTACTTGCTTTTTTTTTTTTTTTCTACTTCTTCTAATAATACATTAGGTTAGATTATTTTGTCTGCTTTTTATTTCAATGACAGATTATTTTTATGTACATCAAATATAAAGCCATGAGAATTAAAAGTTGCATGGATGTGAAATACAAATCACAACCACGATTAGTTCATTTTTTTTTTATAAGTAAGCTTTTTGTTTAAAGATCTTCAAATCATTTTATTCATTCATATCAGTTCACGCTCTGCTTTTGCCTTTTCATTTCATGTTGATTTTGCTCGTAATCTGGCTATAGTCCTAGATAAAGTAATTGTGTTTTTACCAGCAAAACTGAATTTAAACAATGTCTTTGCCTACTCTGTGTTTCAGCCTACACCTGGCCTCGTCACCCCATCGGTAGGAAGCCTGCAGCCCTAGCATTTTTCATTTTCCTCTCACATACCTCCTTTCTATCCTTTCTTTTTATCTTTTTTTTCTCTATCTCCTAGCTCCCACTGTTCTTTGTTGCTAAAGGCGATTCAATTTTATCTAGAGTTTACTTTCATATCACCTTTTTTGTTTTTTTCCCCACCCTTTGCGTTAAGTTTTAACATGTATGTATTCAAATCATTTAGGGGGTTTTTGTTGTTTGGTTTTGTTTTTTCTTTTTTAATTAAAAAGTCCACAATAACCTGAACATTGCAGATATTTACTAACCCGTAGAGAAACGGATAGGCACTGGGTTTTCACACCATCCTTAGATCTTTGTTTTGTTTTTGTATTGGGTGCTGTGGGATTTTTTTGGGTAACATTTTAAAGCACCAGAAATTCTAGGATTTCAATTTACAAGGAACAAGAAGGTTAAATAAGAATAGAAGTTCTGGTGTTTATTAATTGTAACTGTTGTTGCTTTAATTTTAACAACTACTTACTTCTACTACTATTTTTTTTTATAGTACACAAAGAATTAGATCTGGCACATTAGATATATCTAGACAATGTTAATGAGCCCCATAGAGAGTATTTACAAACACAGATGGAGAATTTAATAAAGAAAGTTAGAAAAGATCTATTGTTCCACCGCACTGATGTTTGAACCATGGACTGTGGCACTGATTCGTCTCGCGGAGACTAGCATAGCATTCTTACCAATCATGCCAATCCACTCCATGAAAAAGGAACTTCAATCCCCAATGGAACCGTAATTTTTCTTTCTAATTTTGCTTTGATAAATTTTCCCCTCTTTTTATGCTTGTCGATATTCACCTTCCTTCCTTCTGTAGGCCCGTGGCCACTGGTCGAGCATAGACCATCAACATGTGCTCTCCACTGTACCCGGTCCCGTGCCAACGTCTCTATCCTCTTCCAGGTCTGACCCATCTGTTCGACATCTGCCTCAAGGTCTCTTCGCCAGTTGTTTCTCGGCCCACCTGTTCTTCTTTTCCCCTGTGGATTTCAGATCAGAGCCCGACGAGTGATGCTTGTTGGAGATTTCCACAGGGCGTGACCAATCCATCTCCATCTTCTCTTTCTTATCTCTTCGGGGGCCTATTAAAATTGTCAAGATCTAATGTGTCAAAATCTATTTCCTTTTTAGCTATGATTCAGCCCCACACATTCCTTTTTTATAATTGCTCTTCTTTTTTAATTTTTTTTATTCATATTACTATTATTACATTTTTCCTTATTCATATCTCTTCTTTTCTTTTTTCTTTTTCTTTCTTTTTTTTATTTTATTATTCCTTTGCGATTCAAAACTATTCAAATTATGTAATCCATCTCTCTCTCTCTCTCTTTCTTTCTTTATTTTTAAGCCAGTAAATATTTTCATTTTGATTGTTCCTTGTAAATTACACCTAATGAATTGAAGAAAGTTTGTATGCATTCCATTGTGTTCTTAAATCTACTATGGTATTGGGTGCATTTGTTTTTGTGTGTCTGCAAGTGCACAGTTTGTTTTTTATCTGTATTTGGGGAAGCGTAGATCTACTTACCATCAAACTAACTTAACCTGGTGACTTAAGTCATTTTAACACTGATGTGTGGAAACCCAATGTGAATAATAATAATAATGATAATGTTAAGAATTATAAGTATATATATATACATATGTATTGAGAAAAAGAGGAAGTTTTTTTTTTCCTATAGACCTGGTGTCTCAGAGAAAATGACCACGTCTTAATGGGAAACCCTCTGCAGTTAATGTCCCCATAAGTTTTTAGAGAGCTTTTTCATAAGGGGAAAAGATCCCGATTCATCAAAATTGGTCATGCTAATCAAAATTTGCCCTTCTTTTCATGGAATGGCGTCAAATGAGTAGTGATAAAAATTACTGAATTATTACCAAATTGTACGATCTTTTCCTGATCCATGACCATTGAACCCTCTCTCCACTAAATATAGGGGTATAACTTGCTGAGAAGATTTTGAATGAAAAATTTCATGGAGGATGAGAGGAGAGGCTATTTGAAGAAACCTTCATGACAGGATCCTGTTTGGCGTGGGCATTTTTTTCCCAGGGACAACCTGTTATTATTGATCTGTTGGCCATTTTTATATGCCATTTCACATTAATGATGAAAGTACTATAAATTTAAGGGAAAAGTTACAAAATTTGGTGTAATAATGTGGATGATATAAATATCTTGTCAGATCTAAACTACATAGAATGATTTTTTTTTCTTTCGGCTTGGATAGGTAACCCCTCTATGATTTTGACTATTTAGATACAGAATGTTGTGTATGTTGTATATTCTCACCTAGATTGCTTCAATCCCCTCATTTTAATTAAGACAGTTAGTAATGGTGAGGAATTTTATTCAGGACAGCTGACTGATCTGGTCACTTGTTGAAAGTCACGTGGCAGGTGAAATATAGAGAGTGATAAAAAGTTGAATTTTAAGTTGCATATAAAGTGCTTAAAGAGTCCCCAAAGAGTTGAAAGCTAGAGAGTGTTATACATACAGATGCTTACCTGATGGGCCGTTGAAAGAAATAATGTGCAACTTTGCCAGGGGAATAATTTATGAACAATTCTTGAAACCGTAATCGAAATCCCTCACGAAGATTGATGAAAATAATATATATATATTTGAATTTGAATCTAATTTTAAACTGAAGTGAATTTTGAAGATGGAGTTTTGTTTCAGTTGCACAGATGATCTTGTCCATCCTTTCAGCTCCCTGTGCCTAGTATGTTGGTTTACTTTGACCTCCTACTGGAGTAAGCTAACAAAAATGAGTAGGACGTACAGTAGTTTTTTGTTGTTTGTTTTTTTTTATACTTGCTGTTCAGTTGACATTATTATATTATGAGGTTAATCTACAATATATTTTCTTATTGTATTATTGCAGCACTATTTAGAATTTTACTGGAAATGTTTTGTATGAACAACTTTGAATATTGGATGTATGTCGTAGAATCTCTATTTATTTTGATTACTCAGCCTTTAAAATTAATCGTATGCATGGTAGAGATTTTGTAGACCAAATCAATGTATACATTAACTTTCAGTTTCCTATCTAAAATTCGAAAGAATTATCAAAAATTTGTTCGGTTTCATACTAGGTTTGACAAAGTTGAGTGAGAAACTAATTTTTCCCCCTTGCTTTGCAATGGTTCTCTTTAAGACTTTTGATCTTTATTGAACACGTATATCCCTTTACCTCATTACCGTAGACAGGATAGAAAGATGCTCCGGCAGTGTACTTATGGTTTCCTTTTATAACATAGATACAAAGCATAAAGGTTTATTTTGAATGTTAAAGGAGATAGGATAGAAAGATTTACTCATTATAGTTATGGTTTCCTTTTATGACAAAGGTACAACGCATAATAGATTACTTCGAGTGTTACAGGAGGCAAGATACACAGATGTACTAAATGTAGTAACAGTTATGTTTTCTATTTACAATATAGATACAAAGCATAATATATTACCTTGAATATTATATGAGATAAGATACAAAGATGTACCAAACATAGTTATGGTTTCCTTTTACAACATAAAATACAAAATATAAAAGCTTTCTTTAACCACATCTCTCAGGTACCTGCCAAAGCCTGACCTCAGCAAATACGAAACACCTGTCCCCCTACGGTATTCAGTCTTGTTGATACAGTATTCACCCATACTTACCAACTTCGTATGGCTCCATTCTCTTAATCTTTTCCATCTGGTAGATAAGCGGCTTGCCTTCATCCTTCACTTAACTAAAGGCCTCAGTGCATGATCGATTGTACATTGACATTAGGATTAAGTGATGGAGAATAAGGAACAACATGGAAGCACCTTGGAGAAGAAGAGGAAGAAATGAAGCAATGAGGCGTTGCATGGGATCAGTAATTCAGAGACATTGATTTTTATTATCGGCTGGGGTTGAAGTCTTTAATTTTTACAAGACAGTGATAAAATGTCGGACAAGCCAAAGCAGTAGGGGTGGGGGTGGGGGGATGTTGTCAGCTGTTTTTCCAGCGATGCTTGGGAGTTTGTCGTTTGGTTCAAAGTTATGAAGATGTGTTTGCATACCTGTCGTAATCGGGGTTCACCAGTGTGTAATATGATTTTGATTGTTGGGTCAGTTGGCAGGAGGAGGCGTCTCAGGTCTTAGTTTTTCACAGTCCAGTAGTGTGTGTAGCAAGAGGTGGGATAATGCAAGTGATGCTTTGGATATAGCTATTATTGTCGTGATAGATTAATGTAGAGAAACAGACAGACAGATGAAGGAATAGAGGGGCATGGTTAGGGTGTTTGAAATTTATGTTTCCGCTTATCTTCCAAGATGTTATACTAGTATTTTCTGTAGCGGCTGAATCAAATACATTTTTTCCACCGCTGACAATCATATATGAAAGATTAACCTCGGTCCACAATCAATGTGCCAGATTTTCCCTGCAGCTTCCCTGTTCGCCAAGATTCAAATCGTATATAAATGTACATTAAGCAACTGCGTAGTGTTTTATGAAACACTTTTATTTCCTTTACAATGATGGTTTATATTCAATGCAAATGAACCAGTTTTTAATCCTTGCATGGCCTATTATGCTCATGGTGTAGAAGACCAGCCTATATTATTTATGAAACAAACAATCATAACAGCAAATACTCACTACTAGTGTTTCGCTTCCTGCTTCCTTTCAGTCTTTGTAAACGGTTGGATAAGTGCCAAGCTAGCTCTTCTCTTTCCTGTTTCTGTAACTCTGTATATTAATCCAAAGTAGCCACGCTTTTATTTCTTCTTTATTTCTTTCTTTGTTTTTTGTTTTCCTTTTTTTTTCCTTCATTTTTTAAATTTTAAAGAAGAAGAGCCCTTCAGTTCTAATGATAAAATGAATACTTGTAGACTACACTTGGTCGATTGAAGCTTCGCTTTTAACTTTGTAGAGATACGTTAATAAATAATTTGTCATTGCTTTTCGATGCTGAAGATTATAATAATTACAAACAAGTTGCAAATGCTTTGTTTTGGCATTCTCTTTTCATAATTGCCTGTGAGAAGCAAATAACTCTCGAATGATGAATGAAGTTGATAACAGTCTTGTTGAATCATAAATTTAATATAACAATGTTGTGAGAATAACATTATTAGCGTCACTGATCTGACTTTATCAAATGACTCCATCCGACTCACTACATGTTTCATTCATTAAACCCTCTTCAACTTTCACCCATTCAACTCATTTTGTGGCCTACAAAACTCACTATTCTTGCCATATTTCAGCAATACACATACACAAGTTCCTGCTACAAAATTTATACCAGGTTTAACTGAGCCCATGGCTCAGTACGGTGGTATTATTTATTTCCATATTTGTTTCTCTTGGTTGATATATCATCTAGTTGATCCAATGGCAACCACTGCGATTTTTACTATTGAACTCAAGCCCTGCCCATTTTGCTTTAATCAATCTGCTAACCATTCAGCTCTCATCCCACTCTATTCAACTTCAAAATGTCAGTGTCTCTGTTGTGTTATTGTTTGGTTATTTTTATATAAGGTTATTTTCTTCATTTGCCAGTAGCAATAGAATCACTGCTGTGACTACATGAGGGATATTAATGATAGTAATAATGAAGATAATGATGATAATGGTGATGATGATGATGATGATGATGATGATGATGATGATGATGATGATGATGATGACGAATATGATTGTGGTGGTGGTGTTGGTGGTAATAATAATAATAATGGCAACGTCAATTTGATAATGGTAAAAATGGTAATGATTATATCTTTCTTTTCCTTTGTTTTTCATTGATCTGTTAGCCAACATAATTTGTTGAAATACCAGCATGATGTTTTGCAGTGGATAATGGAATAATCATTGAAGTCATTTGCAGCCAAGACTGGGACATCACTTTTTTTTTTTTTTTTTTTTGCATGTCATGTTTCCCTTATTGAACAGTTTAACACTGATTAACACCTTCACACCACTTAACATATGGCGTTTTGGCTTTTCATGAATATATTTAAAGTGACATTTAAAATTGAAGTCATGTTTGGCAACAATATGTTGTTTTTAAAGAAAAAAAAGTCTTTATCCTGGGACATAGACTTCTGTTCATTTCATTGAATGAAAATTAATACTAAGAGTGAGAACTTAGCTTGAGGTATTCATCCTGCGACACTTCAATGAGTTATGTGCGATCCAATATTTTCTCTGCAGAAAACAAAACATATCAAAACGAAATCCAGACAGAGCAGCTTTTAACTGAAGTGTTATATTCAACTTTTTGAAAAAGAAATGCCATCATGAAGCATTTCAAAATATATATATATATATATAATAGTTCTAAATGTAGCATTTCTTTTCAGTTTTTTGTTTGTTTGTTAGTTCTCAGTTTAGGTTCGTAGTAAAGAGCATGAAAATCAAGTCAGTAGCTTTAACTTTGGTATCATTTATGAAGTACAACATTAAAAACAAATTCTCTTGAGTGGTGTCTGCTTACAAAAATGATAAACCTCTATTCACACAATTTCAGCACAATCAATATGTTCTTTTTCCAAGACATGAAAGAGTTCATAAACTAAAGTCACATGATTTGCTAATGTTTTCTCCATTTTGCTCTTTCCTCTATCAGTCCAAGACGTCTGGATCCAATTTCAAATAAAGATGGCCGGGGATTTAACTCCATTCCCAGTTCGGCTTCAAGTCAAGAAACTGAAAAGCAGCTTACAAAAGAGAAAAAATCAACAAAAAAGAGCAAGAGACAGAAGGAAGTAGCAAAGAGCAAACATCAAGGTTCAGGAGAAAATCCTGCCAGTACAGAACGACCTCGTCGACTTTCAAATTCCAGAGTTCATCCAAAGGGTTTAGGGCAGGAGAAAATTCCGTACTAAGCTCTGTTCTGTTTTCTATGACCATGATGTTGCCAAAGTGGAACCAGCAGGTTTCTATTTATTTTGTTTATTTGTTTATAAATATTGTTCTCACCTTGTCTTTTAAATCTTCCTTCATTTCTGAATTGAAAACAAAAAATAAAAGTTTTTATCTCTATCTGTGTGTGTATGTGTGTGTGTGTGTGTGTGTGTGTGTGTGTGTGTGCGCGCGCATGTGTTTTTTCCATTAATATAATGTTGCATAATATGACCAGGACTCTCTTTGTGTGTATGCTTATATTCTTCTTCTTCTAGTTGAAGTATTAGGTCTGGTACAGACAGCGTTCATCATAGCACACTGTTTACTTTTATCCTTAGACAATCCCAAAAAGCTAATATTATTTTTATTACTCTTAGTTTTATTAGTCATCCAGTAATTTAAGCTATGAAAATATGTTATTCTTTGTCAACCTTGGCTCCTTTTCGGAACTTTTCCCTTCAATTTTTCTACTAAGTGCTAGATATTCAAGATCTTGGTGTCTATTTATAGGGCCCTATTTTCAATTATTTTTTTTTAAAGATAGGGCTCAATTTTCTGAAACTCTTTTGCAATTTAAATTTTTATTTTCCATCACTTTCCATCTGATATGATTATTTGTCATAGGTATTTAAAACTTTCGACTTGTTTTATTTTTTCTCTCCATTACTTATTAAGTTACAAGCTGGATTTGCTGATTTTTTGGAAACAACCATGAATTCTGTTTCTTTTCATTTAAAAGAAGACCTTTATGTTCACATTCAGTGACTACAACATTATGAAGATCTTTTTCAGAAGTTGCAAGAAGAGCTGTATCATCTGCAAACCTAATGATGTTGATCTTTACTCCATTTACTTTGATGCCTGGTTTATCTTCTAAATTTCTAAGGATTGTTTCATTTTATATTGGGTGACATAACACAGCCTTTTTATAATTTTTGATTCACTTAGTTCTCCTTCAATTCTAACACTTTGGTCCCACAACAGATACCTTATATTTCTGAAGTCTTTCCCATCTATATGTAATTAATTTAAGATATTAAGTAGTTTTTCATGCCTTACTGTGGTGCTTACGAAGCACTATTTAATGCTTACAATATTAGAGAGTAAAGTAGGCTGAGAAATGTTAAAATCAACATTTCCACTTCCTCTTCCATCTTCATAGCCTTGTGGGTGACTTAGGATAAAATAAAACATTTATTGTTGCCGAAAACAAAAACAAACCAGCTACAATTAAAGAATTTCAAAGTGTTATTATCTTAATTCACCTTTTTCGAATGTTATTATATTGTGTATGCAGACTCCAGCCCTTTTTATAACTCTTTTGAGTAAACTGTTAATCCCCCTTTTTGATTAATAGCTTTTTAATTCAGTCATGAAAAATTAATTTATATAAATCATGATTTGTAGTTTACAGTTCACAAAGAATACACCAAATTGTTTCAAAGAGGAAATGAAGATTGTTTGCGGTTTAATGCTTTCCATTTTGACCAGTCCTCAAATAGGCTGTCAATTTTTTCACAATATAATATGATGTACATATATATAAAGAAAAGATAGCTACTGTTTCCTACAGTGGTGTAACATGGAAATGTAGTTCGATTCTTGATTCAATCATTTTCTGTTTTTTTATTCTATGTATACAATCTACTTGATTCCTGCTTTGTCAAGATGCTAAAATACGAAACAAACAAAAAAAAAACAACAACCAACAAACAAAACAAAAAACAAACAAAAAGCAAAACAAACAAAAAAACAAAAAAAAAAAAGAAGAAAAAAATCATTGTTATTCCCCCTCAATTGAAGCTTTGTTTAAAAAAAAAAAAAAAATCGTCATTGCTGCTCAATACCCATTCTACTTCTTACACACTCATCCTGTTATGTTTATTTTGTGTCTGTGTTTCTTTCACAAACACTTTTCATGCCTGCAAGGAATTTAAAATTTGGTCTAGCAAGATCAAATCAATACACATGAATGGCAATTCAATAGGATTTGAGTTTGTAACAACATCACTTATAGAGAAAAGCTCAAGCGTAATGACAGTTTTACAAATTTCATTTTTATGATGTGATTTTCACCTACGTTTTATTGTTTCAATGGACAACTTTTTATTTGTTTTGTTTCTCATCCCTTATCATATCAAACTAGTCATTTTCGCTCTATATTTAAAAACTTATGCTGTCAATTCAACTACTTTCAAGTGATTTTAAAAAGGT
This sequence comes from Melibe bucephala, assembly GCA_039654525.1. Taxonomy (NCBI): domain Eukaryota; kingdom Metazoa; phylum Mollusca; class Gastropoda; order Nudibranchia; family Dendronotidae; genus Melibe; species Melibe bucephala. The sequence goes on along the minus strand of JBCJKE010005912.1, from coordinate 2,857 downwards.
CTTATTTTCTATTCATATTTTCAAATATGATCAGCTCATTGTTAACACCTTTAAAAGAAAAAAGTTGAATTTCCAAAAATTAGACATTACAGGCATATTGTAAAAATTGTTCCAGTTTCTACACACATTCACTGTTTATGACAACTCGTAAAAATGTTCATACTTGAATTGCTGCTAAAATAAACTCACAGACATATTTATACAAATTTACAGCTTTATTAAAACTACCGAATTAAAATGTAAGCGTAAAGACTTTATCCTTAACCAGTAGAGCATTTTTAAAGACTCATTAATTTAAGTTTCTGTTTAAATTCTTGAATATCTTTGCTTTATTTCACTGTAACTTTAATTGTATATGCCGAAATCAGCATGTACCAAGGAAATATGAATGGGAGTAAATATCTACCTTTGAATTTAATGATGTAAATGTAAATCGAAGGTAAAAGATTGCCTGTCATGAAATCTATTTTCAATTTTTCCTTTCCATACAAATACTAGTGCCATATCCCCTTGCCATTGTCCCCGAAAGCCTCATGATCTTCTTACACTGGAAACAGGAAAGCACTCGGTAAACAAGAAAGAATTGTCAACGTAATGTAGATAACATAACTGTAATTGTTGTCAGTTCTTTTAAACATGACTTCAATGCTACAAGGACCGGCAAGCGGGGGACCCAAACCAAACAAAACATTCAAAATCATATCTTACATGGTTACATTCCTACACAGTTTTTGTTAGTTGTTGAAAGAAACAGCAAGATGCCATTTCAATCTTCATAACTTTAATACATGTATAGCTCATAGAGATTTCTTGAGTAATAATACTTTTTAAAAAAATGATCATATCCTTTTTCTTTGATATGTGCAAACAGTACTTATCTCATATGAGCCTATACTTTCTTTTTTTTTCTACTGTTGGTTAAACTGCAGAATCCTTTATCACTCACAGATTTCTTTTGTCTCATCCTTCCTTTTACTTTTGGTTCTCTTCCATTCCCCATCTTCACAGCCATCTTTTTAGGATAATCTCCAATCTATGTCATTTCAAACTTCATCAGCCCCATAAAGATGTGAATAATTAGATCTACTCTATCACCAGAATTGTGTGAATATTACATTTGTAAATGTAAAAATGGGTTATTCAAAGTGGGACATTTGTGACTTGTCATGCATACTTTTAGTTGTGCATGACCTGGTTTTGTCAGATAATCAGAAGTTATTATTAGTTGGTTCATTGTGAACGTGAGAAAATCGTAACTTTGGGGAATCTTCTTGCTGCTTTGGCAAAGCATATGGGGCTCAGCTCCCAATTATGCCTATTTTATGCTTGATATATATGAATTGTGACAATAGAAGAGTTCTCATGGAATTTATGTATTAGCGAACTGTCTCTCGCGTTCCATTGTTCCACACTTCAACTACAGCAATCTCCAGGTTCGGTGCTGTTCTTTCAATTTAACTCTTTGACTTTGACCCAAAAGATTCCATAGGTGCCCAGTTGGAGATAAATCTTGTGATCATAGGAACACAGGGATGTTATGCCATGTTCAGAAATTGTCATTTACCATTCAGATTTACTGGGATGATAGCCAGTGGTGTTTTTGTGTGAGCACTGACACTCTTTCTCTTAACATATCTCCTCATTGTTTGTTGGCAGGCATCATACTGCTCTGCCACTGATATTGTCGAACAGAACAGATTTTTCTGAAAGACTCGACATATGTCATGTCTGTGCCTCACTCTTCAGTTTTCTTTCTAGCTCTTTCCGTCATTTTGTAGTCTTGGGATGTTAATGACTGTAGATGTATTTTTAAGAATCAAAAGTATAAATGATAAAATGTTAAACGTCAAAGCTCTGCTTATTGTCATAATGTAACAGTTTGGCTAAGTATTTCTAGATTGATCGAACTGCATGACAAGGAACTTAATTCAAAATCTTGTTGCATCTGTGTTGCCTAGCACTACATGTTGTTTACAATGAATATCAAAGCGCTGGGCTTTTTAGTTTGGCTTTTTTTGTTTCAAGTCTGAACACCTTATACTGTAAAATATTAAAGAACTGTTCCATTTGTTTTATAATTCATGATTTATTATTATATACATGTACAAGTATGTGCCTTGACAAAAAACCTTTCTCTTACATTGTAAGAAAATATGGCGTATCAAGAAGGAGGAATGAAAGGATGCCGACACGTAAATTTTATTGTTCATATTTCTCTTATCATGGGTTTTTAATATCAAGATAGAATGTTGAAGGCTTTTGGTTGTTTTCTTCCCCATATGTAAATAACAAGGTTGGGAGATGCTCCTGGTTCTTTTTACTATATAATTAGTAAGTTGTTTGGTTCAAACTGTTCGTTATGTGTTAATCTAAAACCAGAAAACCACAATGGCACAAGGTCATGCCCTGCCATTTTCAACTCCCTTTGTTTTAGTTTTATAGAACTTCAAGGTCTGCAACATTTCCTCTACTCCCCCTGTTTTTTGTTGTTTTTTTGTTTTTGTTTAATATTGTCAGAAAGGAAATAGAACTTCTTCATAAAAACTTGTCACACTATAGAATACCCATCACCTAACAAAGGTACCATTTTTTGCCATTAGCCTCTGAAAGATGTCTACTCTCCCTGTTTTTTTGGGGGGGGGGTTTTTTGTTTTTGTTTGTTTTTTGTGTATGATGACCCCTGCTTGGTCAGAGCTAATAAAAATTTGTTGTTTATCATACTGAAGATTGGATATTGTATTTTATGGTATGTACTATTTTGATGTTGAAGTCATGAAGCTGTTACATGTGTTGTTTGCTCTACAGACCATCTCTTTCAGTGGTGAACTATAAATGTATCCAATATATTTTAATATCA
>JBCJKE010005690.1:0-12864 GCA_039654525.1 Melibe bucephala | reverse complement strand
CTTATCATGTCATTATGAACATCAGGTGGTTAGCAGAAGGTTGTGAAGGAAATTAAATATGAGAAGAGTTTTGGGGTCACTTAGTAAAGAGTGTGTATATTGTTATCTCCCTGTGTGTGTGTGTGTGTGTGTGTGTGTGTGTGTGTGTGTGTGTGTGTTATTTGAAGTGTGTGTGTGTGTGTGTTTGAAGATTGACCATAGTGCAACATAGAGAATGGAAAACAAACGAACAAGAAGTGAGCAAGCAAGGACTTTGTAAGTATGGTGAGCAAAGAGCTATGTGAAGGGTTGGGTGATGGAAGGGGTAAGATGATGGGCAAGGGAATTGAGAGGGAGTGTGCGTGAGAAAGAGATAAAGTTAATGAGAACAACTGAGAAAGAGGGAGTAACGTAAGATTATTGCTAAATTATATTCATTTTGAAGATTGGCTGAAGAAGCTGTAATTACAATATATATACATGTACATGGTGGCAATTGGTGTTTCAGAGGAGGATGCGATGAACAGGTCCTATTGGAGACGCTATGGTGACCCCTGATGGGATAAGCCGAAAGAAGAACAACATTAATAAGCATTTCTTTAGACACTTGAAATGCAACAAAATAAGCTTCCTGTATACTATATTAATATCATTATTACATATGTATTTGACAAACAGAAACACAATACAGATACACAGAATTACAAAAGAAGCCCAAAATAAGAATGACTGTCATTGTCACAACAGTAACATCAATGAAAGAAGTAGTAAAACTCTGACCTCCAGTCAAATGCCTATAAAGTTAAATATAATTCCTTCCAGAAAGGATGAAGTTGCCAGACTACGGTTTACCTGAAAGGTTATTGAACAATTCAAGGATTGTCTGAAACTAGCCCATATTTGTACAAAAGTTTGATTAATACACAATCATTTATTTGTTTTTAAGAAATCCTAGTGTGCATTTTAATCATTAAGTATTATTATCCTTTTATTAAGAATGCATTGCTTTATATTCACTTAAATTGCCATGAAAGTACTATTTTCGCACCGTTTTAACCCTCACTTTTAATGCCACTTTTATGCCATTGTTAAGAGCTTAGAGCTCCGTAACTGGGACTGAGCGCTATAGAAATGCTATATATTATTATAGTTATTATTATTATTATTATTATTTGTTTAATACAGTTAAGAGAAGAAAATTGGAGTGTTAGTATGTTAGTGATAGCTCTATACCATTTACCACTACCAAATTAATTAAATAAATGTTCACTTCACCATATTTGAGAAACTAAGGTAAAACCTATATTTTCTAGAACTAAACTGTGTAGTTGAATATGAAAGTCCTCAAAAAGCTGCATACAATGAATGAAAGTTTTAATTTTCTGCAATTGACATTTGCCAGAACAAGTCTCATAACCCCCTGGTCCCGATTGGCACAAAATTCCAGTATTGTGTGAAGTTATCTACATACAAAGGAACAAGGACATGGACGAGAAATTAATATTAATAAGGTTTTTATTTTTGGACAAACACAACTAACTGGTCATATCATTCTCCTTACTCATGTAAAGAAATACATAATTATAATTTTTATTATTATTTCTTTTAGTAAAATAAAGATCTATATCTTAATCCTATTTTATTGGAATGGGGGTGCTTTTCTCTGAAGATAATTTTGTTCAACTTTGGGCAGCTACAGTGGAAATACCCTGTCTGCAGATAATTGGCGAAGTCGTTGAATTATTTATTGTTGGTGGATTCCTACTCTACTATAGAATTTGATCTCCAGGAAATGAGACATTAATCCTCTAGTCAAAATTACAATGAAATTGTGAAAGGTAACAATATATTGACACAAGTTTTTTTATTGGCTCTGTGTAATGTGATTACTGTGATAGATTTTGTAGAATATGAAGGCCAACATCTGTTTGTAAAATGTTGACTACCCTGCGTAACTATCATCAGTAAAAGTAAATTAATGAAAAAATATTGGTTTATGGTATGAGTAGTAATAAAAAAAAATCAGCCTGAGGACAGAGCGTTATTTTGTGCTCATAAGCTTTTATAGAGGTGTGTGTAGTGGGATTGTACTTGTGTTTGATTTTCTTGGGGGGGGGAGGATGGGAGGGTTGGAAAAGGGTGGCGAACATTTTTTTTTTTTTTAAATAGTTTTGGGTTGGATGTCTTTCTTTTTTGGTGCAGGACGATAATAAAATCAGCAACACTGCTTCTATTTTGGCATTTTTTGTATTTTTGTCTTTGAATCTCACTTTACAATGTGCACTATAGATTAATCAAATTGATCAAATTGCTGCTAAGATTTAAGCAATGATAACATTTCTAGCCATATGAATTATGTGCTCCACATTCAATGAGAAGTTTTGCAAACTGAAAAATTTGTATTTAACAACTTTGTTTTTACGATGACAGATTTTTAAAATTCGCCTTTTATTTCTATGGATATATCCTGGGAAATTTATCAAAATTTCTAAAATTTTCAAAAAGTTTTGGACAATCATTCATGATTTTTGTTATAAATGAAATAAAAATATCACTCTACAGCTGCTTCAAAGGAGTAAAAGGCATTCCATTCATCTTGGAATTATTATAAGAGAATAAGATGAGGCCAAGAAGTCCAGTTATTACACTCCCTTAATCGCAAGCTTGTAACAAGTACATGCAAGTTTACTGGCATAGTGTCTCGTTCATAAAAATGAGGAATTAAGAAAGAGATAAGCGGATTTTGGATAACGGTCTTGAGATAAACCATAAAATGCATTCTGGTTAGAATTCTTGTGTTGATCAAAAATACAAGGAAGCTCTAGGCAGTGAAGGCATTGATACAAGAAATAGGAATATTTCATTTTTGCTTTGGACTTACTTTAAAGAGATACAACATTGTATGGATGTTTATGATGATTAAAAAGCTTTTGAACATAGAAGAAATGGCAGTGTGGAATTTGTGGATAGCCTGCACTTGCACTGTTGACTGCTAAAATGTTAATGATCATGTGTTGATATTCCATAAAGGCAGACATAAATATAAAATTTATGGTAATATTTAGCAGTAAATGAAAAGAAAAACTCAAGGATAAACTAGTTTTATAAACATAAATTGAAAAAGAAGCAGAACAATGACAAATAATACCAAATACAATAAGACCAAGAAATGCAGAGGAAACAAAAAGGGTGAACTAATTAAAATTGACAAAGAAAAAAAACAGTATCAAAAAGTTCATACAGAGGAAATATATGATGTATATTTGAAATTCTTCTATAAAAATGAAGTTTTGAGAACACAACTTTTCATGAACAAAGCAGAACATAATGAATCAACAAAGGGGTAATTGTAAGAAATAAGTTTCATGACACAAATTTATAAGGAAAACAGTCAGTAAAAGTTATATTATGTACAGCAATACAATGGAAAACAATACTTTCAATCATTAATTTTTATAAATGTTACCAATACAGTGGTCTGCACCTAACATCCCTCTACTTAGCATCTCACTCCCCCTTTTTGGAAGATAACGTATAATTGTTTTAGAATGCACCCCTCTAACATTAACATCCTGCTCATTTTGCTTAACATCCTCCTTTGTTGAAAGACACATGCTCAATAAACTCATAAAAACCGTGTCTCCCTTTAACAAAAATGTGTCGAAAGCTTGTGGCCCACTTCAAACCGAAGCTCGGACAGGTAATGCATCCATATGTACAAAAAACAGACATGAGATATCCATACCGGTATGAAACGATTGACATCTCAAACAAAGGGAAATGTCAGGGACTGTCTTATACCTTTCCTATGCAAGGCAAAAAACAGACAGACACAACACCAGGTGAGCAGTGAAGATGAGGCGTAAGTCCCATCATCAATCTGAATGATGCAAGATTCCCATCCGTTCATAGAGCTATGGTCTTTAACATGCTAATATTCTATTTTGAGTGACTAACAAGGATAATGGACAAACACATGTCATCAATTGGAATGAAGCAAACTGTCACGTCAGATTGTAAAGCAACGGTCATTGGCATGATGAAATCTATCAGCTCAAGGTCATTCCATGCAATTTGTACATTTACTATTGAGTGACAACAGTTCTACCCTCAGCAAGAATTAATTATGATTGGAAATTAAAATAGGATTAGCTCTCATGCTGCCACCCGCTTCACATCCCCATCTAGCTAACATCCACCTTTTACGATCTCCCATGGATGGGCATGTTAGGTAGAGACCACTGAACTGAAAAGTCATAAAATCACATAATAGATTAATTTTTCATCAAATGACAAAATCTGGAAGCATTGATACAGAGAAGGCAATCTCCTACATTTGTATTTTGTTCAAAGGAGTTCATAAACAGCAGAAAATAATTGAATTGGGGAAGGGGGCAAAGATAGGGATGCATTACTCCGAATGTGTGAATGACAAAACGATGAAACGAGAACCATAAAACATGGGATGGGAGGATGAAGGAAAAAAAACGCCAGGTGGGGTTATTTAGTATCAGGTTGCGATGTGTCAGCAAATGAACCATCTTCGATCTAACTTTCTTAGAACATCTGATCGACAAATTTCTGATCTTTAAAACTTTTTTTCACAGCATAGATAAATATGCTTTACACAATCTATCCTAATTTCATACGAACAATTTAAAGGAGAGACAAATATTTTTCAAAACCTTGTCAAAATATTGAACAATGACCTTGTCGTTCACATTATTCAATAATAAATTAAAATGCAACTGACACTTACAGACCCTATAACAATAACACAACAAATCTGACCGTTAGAAAGTGTGATTTCTGGATATCGATGTCTAGATTTTGATCAATCCCATTCACTCTATCCCTATGAATAGACATTATCAGTATCAGTATCAGATGATAAACAGAGTCATTTTGAGCTTTGTAGCCATGTCTTACGGCTCTTTATAGTTTTTCTTTGACTATTCTATAACTGTTGAATTTATTAAATAAGCACACACTACATACCAGTCAAAGACTACATGAAAAAAAGTGTATTCTGACTTAAAAATAGAAGAAAAGAAATTGGGGAAGCAAAAAAAGAAGCTGCCGTGTAAATACTTGATCAGATGAAGATCTGTTTGTAGTCCCTTCCAGTTCTAACACAAATCAGCCTATGGTAGTTTTAACCCCAAACCTGTTACAAGTCTGTCCATATGACTAGATAAAGCATAAGTCTGCCCCTGGAGGCTAGCACTGCTGCCACAGATCTTTACATGTGATGACTAACCCTGAAAAGATTTCAAATAAACTCTGCGGATCCACATACGAACCAGTATGCTAACTCTAGGTCTATACATGTATTATGATAAGCAGCAATATATGTGCAGGCTGTTTCACTTCAAAGTGGTATTGTAATTGTATCATTGATGAGTCTAATGTCACTGACCTCATCACCTCTCGGCTACAGTTGTTAAAAGCTGCTTTTACCTATGACTTGCCAGTCTTCTCTAAATTAATAAGTCAATAGAAGGCTTGTCCATTAAATACATGGTCGCGTAACAAAGACAGGAATCCCCAAGGTAAATGAGGAGGGCTTGTATATGTTCAGTTAAGCAATTTAAGCAACTATCTGAAAAGAAGCAAAGCCAGCCATTTGTGCCAGTTTGTGCAAGGAAAAGGTTTTGATTTGACAATTGATAAATCTAGCTCTTATTACTGACTCTATGGTAGTAAATGACGGAAGATGTGCTTGACCTCCTAACGAAATAAAAATGGGCTTTGATTCAGGTCTCAACACTTGATTTATATTTAATGATTAAAAATATCTTTTTGAAGTTATAGCTGAAAATAAAATATTGACGAACAAAGAAAAAGAATCGGAATGTTATTGGGCAAAATTGGAATATCAAAATTTTGCCAATCTTCTGGAAAAAAATTGGACAGATCCAAATTACATTGATATTGATCGATCAGCACAAGATCTAAATCTGTAGTATTACAAACTCTAGGTCTGGATCTTGATAAAGGTGTATAATATTTTTTTTATGAAAAATCTTGATCAAGATTGTGTCTTGCATGAATATTAAGTTAATCTGATAAAGCTTATAAAAACCCTATAAGTGTAAAATTATTTTTATTTAGGGAAATATAGCATATCTGAATAGCTTTGAAAAAATCAGGATTACTCTTTTATTTTGTTATGAAACATACATTTTTAAGAAAGAATCTATAAATTTAATTTTTCTATCACCCTGCCGAAGGAAATTTGATTTGACCAATGAGAAATACTGGTTACAAAAGTTGATCACATTTTTTTTTTTTTTTTGGTTCACCCAAAACAATAGATCTAATAATAATTATAATAATAATAATAATAATAATAATAATAATAATAATAATAATAATAATAATAAAATAGAACAATTCTAATAATAACAATAACAATGATATTAACAATAATAATAATAATAACAACAACAACAACAATACTATATATTAATCATATTATTTAGATTACATCTTTAACCAAATTTCTATTATACCAACAAATTTAATTTTATTCAATAACTTGATTTATTTCAATATTTTTATTTTTATTTATTTAGACTTTGCATGGAGCAAATGAAAATGGGAATACATCTACTCAAGCCTACAGTAGAAATATGGCTTGAAGTAGAGGTATATAAAAGGACTGCTTTCAATTATTCCCGTTACCACACTTTGTGCACATCACACAAGACATAATCAATAGACTGAGGATAAAAAATATATTTAAAAACCCCCCAAAAACCAAAACAAAACAAAACAAAAACCAAAACAAACAAAAAAACAAACAAAATATAAGTATATGTAGAAAATCAATCTTAACTGAGACAATAATCCAAACATGTAAAAGTAAAACAAGTTGTAAATGCAAAAGAACAAAATAGTAAATTGACTAATTTAAACAAAAGGAAAACTCAAAAACATTTAAAAATCATTCTTATCTTTATTTGATCATTCTTGTAAATAGATGTAATGAACTGTAACACATACTTAGTCTAAAAACCAAATTAACATGATTTTGTGAAATTCCTATTTATATAATTTATAATGGGAAGAATAATGGTAAACCACTTTTTGTTTTTTTTACAATTAAATTGTGTATGATCCAATGAGTCCAATCCTGATAACATGCTGAACTTCTATACCTTATATGGAAATTTTAAGTTTTCACTTCTATTTTCTATTGACCTGACATGAATTCTCAATATCAAAAGATGTGTCTGATGTGTCCGTGTCCATTAATTAAGTACTTTGCTCTCTTTTGTTTCATCTCTGTAATGATAAGACTCATTTTGAAAAAAACTTGGAAGATACTAAGGGCAGTGACATGGCAAGGGGCTATTGTCAGTTCTATAGCCTGCAAATGTGTGTATAAAAAAAGAAAGAATTTATTTAAAAAAAACAACAAACAAAACAAAACAAAAACAATGCAAAAAAAGAAAAAAAAAAACCAGAAACAAAAACCTAAAACAAAAAATAAATCACCATGACATGTAAACAATGTGCACCAAAAACAAAAATATATGTATCAATACATAATCAGATAAGGAACATTAACTAAAAAAATAAATGAATAAAATAAAGGTAAATTAAACATACTTGATGATAAGATGGCAGCAACAAGTTCGACTATATCGAAGATATCTATTGACAATAGCACTGTGCCTCTAGTTCAAAAACATCCGACTCAACATATACAAATTTCAATAAATAATCTGAATCACATCTTTCATTCTATCCAAATCGTTTCAAGTGGGAGGATACAACCAACACTTCTAATGACAAGGGAAAGGAAAATTTTTGTTTTGTTTGTTGTTTTTTTTAGGTAATATTTTTAGATTTAAACTGTTCACTCCAGACACAAAATATAAATAACGACGATATAAAAAAACAACAACAAAACAAAACAAAACAAAAAGAACAACAAAAAACACTAAAAAAAAAAACACCCGAAAATGACAAAAAACAAAACAAAAAAAAAACAAACAAAACAAAAACAATACCAAACAAAAATGATAAAATATGTGATGCGTCCATGTAGCTGAGGGCAAAAGATAATAGTGACTATTCCAGTCATGGGCTGAATTTGGTAGGGGACATTAATTTATGTCTATTAATTTTTTTACATTTATTTTTTTTTTTATTGCATACATTCATGTTCAAACACTATAAATACATGTAATTGCTTTCTGTGTCCTTATGCCAACATTTTTAAGACAGTGATTGTTACTGTAAATGAAAACATAGTACTCACATTATACTGACGTATTTTCTAACCTTTTCCCATCCCCCTATACCCTTGGATAACATCTAAACAAACAAACAAAACATACTGCTATCAACAAAGGTGTGGTATCGAGTGAAAGTGTGAAGACAGCAGTTATTCAGAATACAAACAAGCCCACACACTCCAGGCATACCTTTTGCCCCAAACTGGTTGTTATGATATGTAACATATCTTATGAGAATGAAACTTAAACTTATTCAACGATCTAACACTGATTCTTTGATAAGAACGTGGGTCACCCACCTCATTTTCTTTAACTAAATCCCCTAGTCTCTTTTTTCATAGTGCATATTACATTCTGGTCCAAAGTTCAATGAGCCGATATTCATGCTGAACAAACAACAGCAAATTAAATATGTATGCAAATGTACTTCTAAACATTAAATTATTAAGCAATGTCATGCGAGCTGGTGAGAAAGCTTGCTACCAAAATTCAGGACATTAACTATGAAATAAATAAATACCACAGCTTTCCGTCTACATTCATCGTATATATATATATAGCGTGAGCATGTCATTGCATTGGCATTCTGGTGATGACAAAATGAATGGCACATTCTAAAAATAAGATGGACAGGCATGGTTGACTATGCTTTAAGCAGATCTTTACGTAATTTCTTATCAGTCAAAATTGTCTCTGAGATTGCCATTTCTTCGCCAATGACTGTGACACCAAGGGCATCTCCAGCTGCACCATCGTCATCATCATCCAGCTGACAGAGAAGGCAGTCATCCTCATAGGTGGGGAAGTAATATCTGGTGCGAAGAAACAGCATACGGAATATTATATGGCTCTAAAAATATCTGGATGGGTGAGATGGAGGGGTGGGGTGGGTGGGGGGGGGGGGGAGGAGGGGTAGCAAGGGGATCAGGATAAAAATTACTTTACGTTTTAACCCACGAGCAGTCAATGGTAATGTCCCAAAGTGTCAAGCCAAAATTCCGGATTTTACTTAGTTGTAGGAAACAGAATACAGTAACTTTATTTATGGATATAAGTAGGTAAAAGTATATATTTTTAGAAAGGTAAATGAATGAGGAATCTAAATAAATTATAAAATATGTTACTTTTACGGTGACCTGATGCATATTTGACCTTGACCTTGCTAATTTTTTGTTTGGTAAATGTTGACTTTGATGGGGCAGAACCATGCAAAAAATCAAAAGTATTGAAAATCTGAGATAGCCAAGTTGTAGCCCATTCATTTCTCTTTCCAACCATATATAACTTTACCTACTTGTATATGTTATTACATTTTTGGTGGGAAAAATAAAGGGCATGGTCGAAGGCGAGAATTTACATTCTTTGTTTATTCATCAACTAAACACACACAATTCACAATGAAATACTTGTTTCAACAACACAAAATTGAAAATAGTATACAAAATAAAAGGATGAGCATACTTACATAAAAAAAAAAACACATAAAATCTCATATGTAGTCCTACACCTTTTTCGGGGGTGCGGTCGTCTATTGGTGTCGCTTACGTTTGCGACCCAAGAAAGCGGTGTGGTTCAAATGTACTTCACACTTCTCATGGCAGCCTACCTCACATAAAGGACACCAATGCTTGGATCTCTTCCTGGCACCTGGCTTGCTGCACAGGTAACAATCCCTTTCTTTCTTGCCATCAAGGAGCAAAAGGCGATGAGTCATGAAGACTGAGGGGACGGCAGGCTGACCGGTGCGTTGAGGAGTGGTTGGGGTTGACGGTCGGGCTGGCGAGGCAGGACGTTGAGAAGTGGGTGTGAGTGGGGCTGGCAAGGTAGGGCGCTGACGAGCAGGTGAGGTTAGTGTGGTCTCGGCAGAATTCGACACTCCACAGAGAGCTTCGACAACAGAAATTATAAAGTCACGTCGATCAAGGCGTTTCTGTTGTGGCACATAGGAATTGAAAATTATCCACAAGTTAAGGATGGACATATCTAAAAGGTTGAAGAAGAGCTTCTTCCAGTAACGACGGGTGGAGCGTTGTGCAGCGAAGTGGTAAATTTTTTTATCACTGAGGTCGACGCCGCCCATGTTCTCATTGTAGTCGAGGACCATGGACGGTTTTGTGACGGTCTTCCCTCTGATTGTTTTTGTGTCAGAGGAAGCGACATGGGCCGTTGATAAGAGAAGAACTGGCTTACGCTGACTTTTCTTCTCACGAAAAGCGACAGCTAGTTGACTGGCCCTTCTCTGGAACATAGACTCTCCGACAGCCAGTTTTTTTGTGGCCAAGTCCTTTGGAAAATCCTTAGGATTGGCGCGCACAGTGCCGGTCAGCATTGTCTTGTGTTCCCAGAGGAATTGGGCAAGAGCTGGCTTTGTATAAAAATTGTCTGTGAAGAGGTGGTAGCCCTTCCTGAGAAGCTGACTTTGCTCCATCAGAGCCTTCACAATTCCAACAGCAAGGCCGTCGTCTCTTGCCACATCCAGGTCTTTGCCTGCGTAAAACTCTATGCAAAAGACATAGCCGTTGACATCACACAGCTGGAAATAGAATTTCAAAAATTTGTAGTTGTAAAATAAAATTATTGTGCACCATTTCTTGTCAATTTACATTTGGTACATTTACTACGAATATGAAAAAAACAAACCAAACCCATAGTCAGTTCCTTTTATAATATAATTACACTTGTTTTTCTGATATATGTATTATCTTTTATTACTATTATTATTATCATTATCATCATATTTGTTTTTATAGTATGATTATTATTACCACAAGGTATGTATGGATTGTAATTATTAGATTTTTACTATTAGTGCAAGTAATAGTATTCAGCTATAATGATAATAAAGAGATTCACTTGCCTGAAATTTCTTGATTCCAAAGCGGGCATGTCGCTTGTTTGGCATATACTGGATGAAGACGGTGCGGTTTTTCATACCAACGAGGCTCTCATCTATGCTGATATTTCTGGAGGGCACATAGAATTTTTTGCATGCTACGTTGAATGCATTCAACAAAGGCCTGATCTTCGCCCATGGGTCGTATCCAGGCTGTCCTCGTTGAACTTCGGTAGAGTTATCACTGAGGTGGAGCATACGGCTTATGAGCCGATAAAACCAAAATGGCATGACTTTGGCGAAGAAGGGGGTTGCTTGCGAGTCTCGCACAGTCCAGTAGTGGGCTTCATTTTGCTTCTTTATAAGCCCCATATTGAAGACAAGGCCTATATATTTTTTTTATCTCTGCTGAAGTCACACCATCAGCAGGCCACTTTTTGAATCTGCTGTATTTGTGGGCAGCAATCCAAGCTACCATCTCCTCGGTTGAAAGAAATGCCTTTGCATAGCTATTGGTCTGGTTTGCTATTTCATCCAGCAGCTGATCACTAAGGAACAGCTGAAAGAAGTCTATGGGCTCTTGACAGTTGACAGGAATGTCTTTGTGCTGTTTACTACCCCTAACTGTGAAGGAAAGGGGCAAATCTCCTTTTGTTTGAGGGGCCTGAGCTGTCCAAACAGGTTGGGTCGAATCGTCGATGTTCAGATCATCCTCATCTTCATCACTTGATGAACCGCTATCATCGCTTAGATGAGGGATTTCACTAAAGTCATCCTCCTCATCACTCCCATCTTCAAATCCAAAAGCAGAAAAAAGGTTTCTGTCCTGAACATTAGTATTGTTACTAGTAATACTAGACCTAAGTCTACATAGACCCGATGGTCCTGGAGTTGGCTCGACCATGATTTCGTCAGTTTCTTCAACGTAATTTTCTGTCTATTCAATGGCGTTCTTTTGGTTTACAAAGCCGATTTTTCCCGCTTTTCACGGATTAGAGAGCTAGTATGACTCTTTCTAAACTTTACGGAATAAAGAGTTCCGTTCTGTCTAGAGTGATGGCAGTTGTATATGGCTTTTAATAAGAGCCGATTGGATCGGCTCGAACAATATGGCGGCAGCCTAAGAGCCGATCTAATCGGCAGTTGACCGTACGTGGGTTAATACAACTGACACTGATAAAACACAACACCCAAGGAGAGGAGTAGCCATTTGTTGAGATTAAACAAACAAACAAAAACCCAACAAAAAACAAAACAAAAAACAAACAAACAAACAAAAAAATGAATTGAGCAGAAGTGTCTCGTGAGGCATGAAACGTTAAATTCATTCTTCTTCTGCGAGTGAGCTGCAATTATGTGGAATTGTGATTAACCGAATTTGACTGTAGTATTAAAATTAATAAGAGCTTAGAACTTGAACTTAAACCAAGCAAATAATTGTCTGCCTTGCCATATCCCCCTTAACCATACAATTCTTTTTGGGGGGCGCTATCATATTAAACTCTCCATCACCCAGCAAAGAAGCTTACAATAGTCTTCATCAAATAGTATAAGGTTTAGGATTAGACATTTCGCCATAGAAATAAAGCAATGCCACCATAGGAGGTTGCTCTGTGCAAATAAAACTCACTGTGGCTGATCCCACACACTGGCAGTGGGCACTTTCTTGAGGTGGTCAGAAAACTCTTCCAAGTGATTCATCAACTCAGGCTTCTCAGGAAATATTTCTTGGCAGCCATAGCATGTATTATGATAAATCTAGATGACAATCATTATAATAATAGTTTTGATCATTTTTTTTTT
>JBCJKE010005580.1:0-12864 GCA_039654525.1 Melibe bucephala | reverse complement strand
GAGAGAGAGAGAGAGAGAGAGAGAGAGAGAGAGAGAGAGAGAGAGAGAGAGAGAGAGAGAGAGAGAGAGAGGTAGCATGATACTCACAATAAAGTAAAAAAAACAAAAAAACCCACCAAAAAAAAAAAAACACAAAAAAACCCATCCCCGCCCCCTCATCACAAAAGATGACTTCGAAGCAAATGAGCACACTTACATAATTAGAAAGCAAATTTAGACTATCAATGTAGATATTTCTATCATTCTTCCTCCCAGCAGACTCATCAATCAATTCTTCTGACAGCCAGTTTCCAGGCCGTGGATTACCCAACTAAACCAATTCTTGCTCACATACATATGTGCCATATTTCTCATCTATGTTCCACTTTCATCGGAAATATCTAATCCTATGCTGACAGTGTCAGATATTGAGCTAGAATTACCAAAATCATCACCAGATTCTTTTTCTTCTTCATAAAAGCTGATAGACTCAGTCAACTGAGCATTATTGTCAACGCAATTCAATATAGTGTCAACACAATGCTACCCCCATCATTAGATTCCACCACCAATTGTTAAGTAAGTATATCTAAAAGCTAGAAAAAAGAGCATAAAAGCTATAAATAATAGGGGTCAAACTGCCCAAAAAGGCTCATAAAGGTAAAATGAAGCCTTCTGAAGAATTAGTGCATAACTCATAAAATACTGCATTGCTCCCTGACTGAGCATTCCCACTTTAAATGAAATGGATAGCAGTGTTAGAACATTCACCATGTGCCGATTTCAAGCACTCGTGAGGTAAATTGGTCACACTTGTATCTTCTCATGCAACTACATTCCATCTTTTACTTGCTCTGTAGCAGAATGCCACAGTGGAGAACTCAATGTGAACAATCAACAATGGAATAAATTTATAAAATGTCTCAACTATAAAATTTAAACAAAACAGAATTTTTAGCCTTAAAACCTTCTGACAACAATAAATATGACAAATGATCATGAATACAAAAAGTACAATGAGTCTACTATAATTATTAAACTAAAATGGAAAAAAGAAACACAAAATATCTAAATCTAGTGAAAAAGGAAACTTAACTTTGGTATAGATGTATCGACTTGACAGCTATTCTTCAACTTCATGCAAGTTGACATATTTACAGCTAAGCTAAGTTACCCTTTTCAAGAGATTTTAGTATCTTGTATTAATTTTTTTTCCATTTTAGTCTAATAATTATATAAGATTAATTTTAATTTTTCTTGTCATTGTCATTTTTACTATTTATTGTTATCTGAATAAGGGCTTTGAAAACTGAAAATGCAGTGTTTTGTTTCATCTTTAAAGAGAAGACCTTTTATAAATTTTATTCTGTTGTTGATTATCCATCTTTGCTCTGTGTATCTCTCACTGAGATGGGATGATAACAGTAGAGGATTATTGAAATGAATCGAAATCAACATGTCACACTTTTGTCAAGGAGTTAATTTTTTTAATTATTATCATTATTATTCTATAGGGAAAATCAGAGTATACAAAGAAATTCCATTCCTTCAGGAATGAAATGAAAAAAAATTTGTGTAGAAAATGTAATTTTAATATAAACATTAATTCCAAGATGCAAATCATTGATCTTTACAGGAATTTTGTCATAATGCACATGAGTATGTGTATCACGATGATAGCGAGGAAAAAAATGATTTGGATGCTACAGATATTCATTATGAATTGTATGCTTGACGACATGTACAGGATGAATAGTGTGCTACATGCATACTCATACAGGTAAACAAAAATATGATGATATTTATCCACTTTCATTTCATAACTACTCATTGATTAATACGCGCACAGGTGATCATTCTCTCCATACCTAACAATACATGTATATATACAGATAAATGGGTTTTTATGCAAATGTGCAGAAATAATAATACATATGAGTGAGGCAGAAAAAAAGAAATGCAACATTTTTGTACAACGTCCAATATTTTGATTCGTACAATTGTTGGCCCACAGTGACAACAAGATAGTCTTCTGTATAAAGTCTAAATAAGGAATAGCTGTATGCACAAATAAGAAAGCTACATTTGTTTATATAAACAAACCCAATTGGAAAAGAAAGCATGGAGCTTACATGGTCAATTCCAATCTTAGAATCGTGTCTTGTCCCAATGCAAATGATGACCATGAATTTTAAAAAAACGTTTCCGTGCCACCTTAAATATATATACAGAACACATTCACCCTTTGAGTCAAAATACTGAATGAGTTGAGGAACTTATTTGTCGATAAGAGGACATACCCAGAACATGTGAATCACATAAGATATGATAAGATAAGATAAGATAATGCTTTATTCATCCTTTGATCAGAAACTTGATACAAGGTGAATCAAAAGAAAACTGAATTGCAGATGCTAGGAGAATAATAAATTGACAAGAGAAACAAGGCTTTGCGTATGTAAACATTAAATGTGAAGGAAAAGCAAAGACTACGAACTAAGAACAAGATTGCTTTTGTATAGTTTTAACTGCAGTGATGTGAAGCATATTGTTATAAGAGACAAGAGTTTTCAGTAGAAATTTGAAGGAACCAATAAAATGATGTTGCTAATGATAGCACAGACCCCCACTCCCACTCTGGAAGTGCAAACATGGGAAAGTCTCTGAATAAAGAAATACTGACAAGCAGGTGATCATCCCAATGTGCCAACTCTTGAATGGTTCGACGAGAAAATACATTTGAGGCATCTCTCAGTAAAATCTAGGCCACACAAATTTTGGTGTTGTCTTGATGGTAATCACTCATCTTCAATTTAAAATGAGC
The DNA here is from genome assembly GCA_039654525.1 of Melibe bucephala. Lineage (NCBI taxonomy): Eukaryota > Metazoa > Mollusca > Gastropoda > Nudibranchia > Dendronotidae > Melibe > Melibe bucephala. The sequence continues at coordinate 10,061 of JBCJKE010005580.1, read as the reverse complement.
AGCATTGCCATTAAAGGCTATGCTATACATTATATCTGAAAAAATCCTGATAGCATGATCTTTATACGAACACAAAAACCCCTGGCTGCTACAATTTACAATCGCCATGCGAATCGGATGGATTTGATTATTGCACAAAAGTAACTCCTTGGCAGGAAGGGTTAATGAGCGATAAATGCACCTTTATAGAAGAAGCCCTTGAGAATAATAGGATTGCTAGGAGCAAACCTCTTTATAAGTTATAAGATAAGAAATACTAGATGTTACTGAAAACTGGAAAAAAAGTTGTTATTTCGTTATTCGGCTTAAGGCACAAACACAATTTACATGGAACCAGTGAGACTGTAAGTAGCTTTATTTTTTTTTTTATCTTTGATGGAACTGATAAAAACCCAAACCTTTTTCATTTCTCAACTGATTTTTACAATCTATGAATACAATCTGTAAAATACATCATTTTCCCACTGTGCTGAAAATAGTTATATATGCGTTGTTTTGGAGGAATTAAATATTTGTAACATTATTTTTTTTCTGCCTCACCCTTTATCATATTGCCTTTAGTGAATATCTTCATGTGATAAATGTACAGGATAAAACGCTGGGGACAAATTTTGAGCATAAAGAAGAGCTAGAGGCAGATGCCTCCGGCAACAGTAAATTACCACAAATTTTAAATGACAATCACAAATAATAAATAAGTTTAACAAGGATCTTTCTGTAAGAGGCCGTCAGAACAAGAGCGGTCTTCTTCTGAACCCTACATCATAGTAGTGAAACTGTTCTTATCCTACTGCAATGTAAACTGCTTTGGGGAGAACCAGTGAGGTTGCTTTGAAAAATGCTCACATGAAATTTATGAATTACATGCATTTCATTCATTCCAACTATATGGCAAGAGCGGTATTCTAGTTTCTGCAGTCAGAAACAGCATGACATGAAGACAAGATAAAGAGAATCAAAGATCACCATTAGATGAGAACCAGGAAGCAAAGGTCAAGCACCCATACACATAAACACACACACACACACACACACACACACACACACACTCACATATGTGACATCTATCGTCATCTCTGGATCTGAAAAGCCATCAAGAAAGGCCCAATATGTGAGAGAATGGACACAAGTATATTTGCCTGAGAAATGTCACATTTGCATTGTCATTTGACGGATTCACATGTCACACTTGTGTTGTCGTATGACTGATTCAAATGTTACAATAATATTGTCACATCAAGAATTCACATGTCACACTTGTGTTGTCATATCAAGATTCACATGTCACACTTGTGTTGTCATATCAAGGATTCACATGTCACACAAGTATTGTCATGTCTGTGATTCACACATCACACTTAAGCTGTCATATTGGGAATTCCTGCCTAAGACCTTAAGGTCTGCAGATCACTTTACGATGCTATAAATAAATGTTTTCAATTCATAAATAATTAAAATAATATAAACAAATGAATGCCCTTTATTGAACCCGAGGGTATATTGCGAAGGGAGGCCGATATAACCCAGGCATCAGCCACATAGCAGTGTCACCAAAAAATGTAAAAAAAAAAAAAAAAAATCCACTCTATTCATCTCCAAAGGGAAAAGGGTCTTATGGTTTTTTAACCATAAACCAAGTGTCAGCCAGAGAGCAGCGCCCAAATCGGAGGCAATTAGTGTAAATAGCCTTGCCTAAGGGGTCGCCCAAATCGGAGGCAATTAGTGTAAATAGCCTTGCCTAAGGGCTACATCACAATGTCCCCAACAGGGCCCAAACCCACGCCCTTTCAGTTGTGAAACCAAAACGCTATTGCTGAGCCACTTTGATCACAAAGATGAGCAATAAGTGTGAATCTTCTTGCCCAAGGGAAAAACTTGATGCCGAAGTCGGGCTCAGACGCAGGTCTCCCGGGTTGCACTTCAATGCCCAAACCACTCGGTCATCTCGCCCCCTTTAAACTAAATTTTAAATAGTAAGATACAAAATTGAGGGAAAGTGCTGAGATGCATTCTGCACCGCAAAAAGCCCTCTGCATCCCTACACAACTTTTTAAAGAAAAAATGCAGGCTATATGTTTAGTTTTATACAGCATTCACAGACAGCTCAAATGGAAAATAATTGATAATACATATTCTGTTTTATAAATATGATATTCATTCACAACACAGTGCATTTCTTTGTTGTTGTTTTTTGTTTTTTTTACTATACTTACAGTGTTGGATGCATTGAAATGTGTGATGACAACACCAAGAAGAAAAAAAAATATTATATCATAGAATGAAACAAGGCACAAGTAAAGTAACAAAAACACAACAGAAAATTTAAGGTCTTTTTTTTTCTTTCTTTTTTTTTTTTAAAGCCAGGCACTTAGACAGTGCAAGTCCAATACATGTAGATGTTGTTGGGCACAAACCAACCAAGTCTGGATTTTTCAAATTCTCCTAAAATAGCCCCAACCCCTTAATAACATCCATCCTATATTGTGTAAAATTAGCACATAATATCATCAAATAGAATGCTTCAAAATCATTTCGAATCGAACTGGCCAAGCCAAATCTTTGTTCCTGTATCACCTCATCTAAGCTTTTTTCAGGGATGTTTTGAAAACCGAGACTTGGTTGGTCTGTGCACGACACCATTAATGTGTTTAAAAAGGGCATCTGCTGATCAATGCCTTCCAAACTAAAGGCACTGCTGCAATTCAAAAGAAGCACACAGAGATATCTTCATCATTCTCGCATGTTGATGAGATGCTCCACCATCTTAAGTCAGGTGCAGGTACTCATTTTACACCTGAGTGAGGTGAGACAATATTAAAAAAAATATTCTGGAGAACCACAGTGTAACACCGAACCCTCAAACCTTGCCTCATCAAGTTGTGAAAAATAAAATAGACTGATACTAAAACATGATAAATCTGACAAACGGAGAACTGAGCTCACCAGAGTTTTTCAGTAATTTCCTCTTATTCAACACTCTCCCCCACCTCCCCCCCAACCCCCCACAAAAAAAAACAAAAAACAAACACCAAACAAACAAACATGCAAACAAAAACAGAGCACAAAAGCTTCAGTCACTGGTTTTCCCCAAAAGCGCCAAATTTAAAACACACATTACAGAAATTAAATATATGACAATAAAATAGCGACTAACTATGCCTAGTGACGGTAATATTCAGGGTGTGGCATCCCAAAGGCCGACGACGTTGGATAAGGGACGCTGCTACTTCCAGGATACCCTGCGTATGCCGGTGCCATGTCTCTTGATGGCTGAGGGGCGGCCTGAGTGCTTGAAGGATTCCCCCCCAGCCCACTGTACTGGTTCTCTCTGATTAGCTCTGCCATGCGCTCACTTTTTATCCTTCGCATGTGTGCTTCCATGCGCCGGGGCAGGTACTGGTTGACAAACTCCTCCATCTCCATGCCGTTATCGAAAAAATTTGTGGCTAGGTTCTAGGAGAGAAAAAATGAAATTAATAATTAAAATAATATGAACAGAAATAATAATAATAATAATAATAATAATATAGTAATAATAATAATAATAATAATATGAAAATAATAATGAAATTTTAACCGTTTGATGGCGGGTCTCATATTTATAGACTCAATCACCTACGCTAGCGGCGAGTCCCATATTTTTCCGCCCCCCTTTCCACTTGCCTTCGCCACTCACTAACGACGGGTCCCGTGCTTTGGCATTCCAGTACATGTGTTGGGGAAGCTGCCTGTATTACTAATTTTATCCAGCTTCAACGCGTCAAATGAAGTAAACACACCTCGGCCAATGAAAGTAGAGCATTTGTACCTAATATGACTACACAAAAATCGAAAGGATAAAGGGAAATTGTACATAATTTAAACATTTTCACTCTAACTTACAAGATCAATGGAGAAAAGAGATGAAAGATCAATAAATAAGTAAATAAATAAACAGATATATTTATTAATCAATATACAAAATAAATAAATATATCCTAAAGATCCAATCCTATCCAGAATTAGACAATGCAATAAAATGTCCTTACCTCTGATTCTTCCTCTGACTTGGCAGTCTCAGTTTGGAGCAAAGCCAAGAGAGTGTCTAAGGAGCGCCGGCCAACATAACCATCTGGTAAAGCCAATGAAAAACCTAATCAATACTTTTTTTCTTTTTTATGATGATTTAGTTTACATATGTTTCTATTCATTATGCATGATGCTGGACTTGAATCTGACATAGAGGTATATTAAAACCAAAATGATATTTTACATTTACACTAATGGGTTTGTCTTGCTCTCCTTTTTCTCTGGGTCTGCAGCCTTACACCGACTAAATCATGACACCTCATAAAAGAGGCTACTATTGAAGTTACCAGTACTGGAAGAAGTCTGAGGAGCATTGAATTAAAAAAAGCTGTCGTTCCCACGATTTGAAGTACCTAATTTGGTCTTATCCTGAGCCAAGTCTGTCTTGAGAGCATTGATCTTCTCATAGTCCATGGCTACGATCTGCTTGAGTTCCTCCATCTTTGGCTGCAGGGACAGATTGTACTCGGCCAGGCTCTTGTTCGTGGCAATCAAATCGTCACGCTCCTGCTGAATGCCTCGCACCTGTGGGTAGTTGGAAGATTACACATTGGGGTAAATAAAACATGCTGGATTTAAATGTGTCATGCACTTAGAATTTATATTTTAAAATCAATTAAATTTCAAACAGTGGTGAAAGGCTTTAACTGTAATATGAGCATGACATTTCGTGAGAAACAAGCAAATACTGTTTACACACCAGCCAAATAACCAAAATGACTAAAAAAACAAATTTAAAAACTGACTTTCACAACGCAACGTCATCTCAATAGAAAATCTGCGGACTTACCACAGAATCTAATCACAGCTGACATGCCAAAATGAAGAGAAGTATCAGAAATTTTAAAAACATAACAAAACAAAACAAACAAACAAAAAACAAAACCTTTATCTTTCTACTTTGAAATTTTAAAAAGCAAAGACAGAAAGAGAGAAATAAAAACAAAAAAAATCTTGTGGTTGAGACGGCACTGCAAGGCGAATAATCAACCCCATTTTTACCATGTATCACAACAGGGGTAAATTGTGTACTGAGTCAAATCAGGTCACGGGTGGACTAAAACTGGACAAATTTTACATTCTTTTTAGAATATGACAGTGACAGAATTTTAAGTTACGATTGTAAGTGATGACAGAATTTCATAATATGAAAGTTAGACTATTATTGCGCTTACAAAATTTCAAAATATGGATATTAGACTTAGACTACTATTTATTGCGATGACAGAATTTCAAAATATCAATGTAAGACAAGTGCTGCAATGACAGAGTTTCCTAAAATGAATATATAAGACTGGTGTTGTGATGAAAAAATGTCATGAAATAAATATTAGACTGGTGTTTTGATGACAGATTTCATAATACATTGTATGAATGTTAGACCAGTATTGAGATAATAAAATTTCATAATATGAATAATAAACAAGTATTGAAGTGAGCAAATTTCATAATATGAATGTTAGACAAGTACTTAGATAATAAAATTTCATAGAGTATAATATGAATGTTACACAAATATTGCAATGATAAAATGTCATATAATTAATATGAATGTTAGATAGACAATGATAAAATTTCATAATATGAATGTTAGACTAGTGATACGATGAAAGATTTCATAATATGAATGTTAAACAAGTATTTAGGTGATAAAATTTCATAGTATGAATGTTAGACAAGTATTGCGATGATATAATATCATAATATGAATGTTAGACTAGTGTTGCGATGATAAAATTTCAAAATATGAATGTTAGACTAGTGCTATGATGATAAAATTTCATAATTTAATATGAATGTTAGACAAGTATTGCGATGATAAAACTTCATAAAATACACGTTAGACTAGTGTTGCAATGATAAAACTTCAGTGCGTACGTTAGACTAGTGTTGCGATGATAAAATTTCATAATTTGAATGTTAGACAAGAATTGAAGTGACAAAATGTCATAATATGAATGTTAGACAAGTATTAAGGTGATAAAATTTCAAAATATGAACTTTGGACTAGTGTTGCGATGATAAAAATTCATAAAATGTATATTAGACTAGTGTTGCGATGAAAGTTTCCAAACCTGAGGCAGGTCATCAATCAAATCTTGCAGCTTGGAGTCGTTTTGCATGAGGTGTTCCAAGTCGTTTTTATCCAGGTGTTGGAGGATGGCTACCGCTGCACTCTCGTCGCATCTTGACATGAGATTGTCTGCACCAACATTCCGGCTCTCGGACGATGTTGAGTTGTAAGAATTGGATGGGTTGTAGAATCTGTTTTGATCTCCATAGGAGTGTGAGTTATAAGATGGCGGAGTGCCATAGTTTCCAGCAGTGTAGTTTTGATACATGGCTCTCAGGCAACTTCCCCTTCTAATATCAAATATATCGTCTGCAACAGAAATATAATATGCATGCTCATATTAAATACAATTAAATCAAAGCCAATTTTGAAGTATACATATATATGTATACTTTAAAATTGGCTTTGATTTAACTGTGACCAATTATTTGTGTAAAGTACAGTTAAGATACAGAAGATTTTAAATAGAAACTCAAATACAACAACATAATAAACATGTAAATACTAGCAGTCTGATTATTTTTCAGAGCGTTGAAAAGAATACTCAATTAACTGAGTCTGTCAGCTTTTATGAAGAAAAAGATTTGTGAAGGACTCCTGCATGAAATGGATTCAAATTATATATACAGTAGTTTTCAAGAGAATGACCTCTGGCTGAATGCCCGTTAGACCTCTAAGTGCCCGCTATTTTGATGAAACCGATTTATTACTAACAAAATCGTCACTTCTAAGTGCCCGCCTTCGAAAGCCATCTGCTGCCTGAGTGCCCAGTATATTGGCAGGGTGTCAATTAGAAAAGCTATGAAATATCAACTTACTACAGATAAAGTAACCATCAACATTTGTCAGGAGTTTGCATGGAGTCAAAAGACGTCCCTTCGGTTCACTTTTCCCACCCCTTTGAGTCTGGAACAGGTAACAAATTAATGCCCCCCCTTGCTGGTCCACTGTCCAGCCATTCAAATTCATTATAATGCGATGAAAAAGATGTGGCCTAGATTTGGACGTCGATGAAGAGACATGGTCAGCTGTTCAATGACGCAGGATGGGCCATGCCTTGTCTTAGCAAGGCGGTTGGTCAAAACGAATTACTGTCTACAGATTTACGCAAGAACACAATGCACTCAAGTCCCTCCCAGTCGCAACAAAATTATCACTGTCTGACTGTGAACAGGTGTGCATTTGAACTTTTTGAAATGGCATTAAAACATAAAAGTGATAAAAGGAGGGGGGAGGGGGGAAGGGGGAGACCCTTCTACCCCCTCCCCTCTCCCACGCCTCTTGAGGGAGCTAGAAATCTAGATAGTTCTACAGGTTCTGTATTGTGAAAAGATATGCTAGCCCTAGCTAATTGGTACAACCTTACATTGGAGCTTGGAAATTTATAAACACACTATAGAGTTGCACATCCGCATATAATCCGACTCACAAAGCAAACTGGGATTAACATCACAACGCGGAAAAAATGTAATAATCCATAGGACAAGATGAAGATGTCATAATTCAATTTCCAATGCAGCATCCGATGCTACCATCTTGACAGTTATCTAAAGACTTGACTGAATTTGGCAATCAAGTTAATTGCGCAAGCCCAGAACTGCGCCACAGGTGTAATTTGAATCCAATCAATCTAATTGGATAGCCGCTCTTCTAAGGCCACCCCTCCCCCTTTCTAGGAGCTACTGATGATCCCCGGACAGGATGGTGATATGAATCTACAAATGCGCTGGACTTCCAGTCACTGGAACCCTAGCGAAAAAGAATAAACATTTGGGGAAATGGCTTTTTTAAAACAATATTGAATAAAAGTAACAATTTATTGTGGGAAAACGGTAAATTTGCGCAAAAAAGAACCAGGTACCGAAAACAATCTCGAAGGGACGATGTAAAATAACCCCCCTTCCAACCAGATCTAATAAATAGTCACAATCGTATTTTCACCAAGACTGAGTTACTTTTCCTCAACCGGACTGAGAATAAAATATTATAGATCTAAATGTTATAATAACAAGATTCTAGATTCCTGATCTAGTCTAGATCTAGGATGTAGATTCTAGATCTGAGATCTAGACTCTTCTAAGGTTACTCTAGATCTAGATCTAGATTAACTAAGACTAAGTTAAACTAAGATTATATCTAAGAATTAAAAATAGAATCTGGTCTAGATCTAAATCTAGATCTAATCTAGTCTAGATCTAGATTAGATCTATTTATTATAATCAAATCTAGATCTAGATCTAGATCTAGATCAAGAGATCATGGACATAGAATCTAGATTGATTTACTGTCCCTGTTAACATTAAATATTTTTTTGGCTTAAAACTTAGATTATACTCACTAATCTAGGTATATATGAAATTATAAATTAAGTAACTGGATGTTGAAATTGGGAAATTTAGATGTCTACTAAATCTCTCTACAACGCAGAGATTACACATCTAATATCTAATCTAAAAGTTTATTTTGGGTTACAAAGAATTAATAAGAGTGATGTCCCTTTGAGAGAAATGATTCATTGGTTTGTTTTGGTAATTACAGCAGCTAAGCTTAGTCATGACTTGCTTCCTCGGGATTGTGATTACATAACATAGAACAATATTATATCGCTGTGTTTTGTTTAGAGCATGAACCAGCAAACTAACTTCAAAGTTCAAATCAAAAGGGGGGAGGGGGACAGACAATTATTGACAGCAGTTCAGTTCACTGAATATTATAATGATGCTCGTGATAAAACATCTCAGTGTGACATTGTGTTTATGCGTAGCCTATAATAACTTTACTTTTACTGTACAGCTGTAGTCAGGCTAGTCGCCTATCAGCCGATCATTGCTGTCATAGTTTGTCTCTTCATTTACTAAGTTTTCACACTCAGTTTCAACTGGGTTGGTGATGTTGCGCAGTGTGTGCGGCGGAGTTTTGTACCAGTCCGATGACAAGGTATATTTATGCTGACTCCATACAAATTATGAAACTCCATAACGACCTGGTCTTAATTATAGTCTTGAAAATAGCTGATAAAAATCAGTTATCTTCTTCTTCTTCATAAAAACTCACAGAATCAGTCAATTGAGTATTCTTGACAACGCGCCGAAAAGTAACCAGTCTGTTAATATTTACATGCCAATGTTGTTTATTTAAGATTGTGTATTAAAATCGTCCGTATCTTTACTGCACTGACTGGCAGCTTATTCCATAATCTGAAAGCACCAAGGAAGTATGAATACAAATATATCTTCTTCTTCTTCATAAAAGCTGACAGACTCAGTCAACAGAGCATTATCGTCAATGCGTCACTAATAGCTAGTAGATTATGAATAGATTTTATATCTATATGATCTATATGAATAGTAGATATATCTACACTAGAAGATGCCTGTGTAAATATTTGAGCACCATATCTCATATCTTTATGCATGTTCGACATTTGAAAATTTTCAAGTGGTTCTTCTTCTTCATAAAAATAAAAGCTGACAAACAGAGTCAACTGAGCATTATTGTCAACGCGTTTATATTGCATGGTCATAAAATGCCTCGAAAAGGATGGTTACCCTATTACTAGCTCTTTGCTTTTGAGAGGTATCCACTGCAATTTGTTCATGTTTATTTTTGTGTTACCTGATGTGTAGTTATAGTTGATGTTGGTTAAGAATCTGTCTGCATTTTTTTTTTCTCATTTTTTGTTTTGTTTTTGGTAATGTGGACCCACACACAACTTCCGTAACCTAGGTTTGGTTTTACTGATGTTATGTAGCACGTATTTTCAACGTTTGAGAGTGTAACGTTGTCCGGAGGCCTGATATGGACTTCGGTTGACTAGCCACCCTGCAGTGGTGACCGGCCACCCAAAACACACCAGTCTCCAGACAAAATGTTACAAAGAAAATTAGAAAAGGGGTTCGCAACAGACCATCCAATCACG
>JBCJKE010005579.1:0-20078 GCA_039654525.1 Melibe bucephala | reverse complement strand
TTTTTTTTGATATCCCCCCCCGTCCCGCCCCCCCCCCCCCCCTCTCTCTCACACACACACACACACACACTTATAAACACAGAAATGCTCACAATTACATTTCATTGTCTGAACCTGTCCCTCTCTGTACCTCTCCTTTTTACATCAGTCCTAACAATGTCATTTGATGTGAAAGAGACAGTAAAAGACAATATTTAAATTAAAGACATGAAATCAACAGCTGGTCTTTGGCTCCTAAATACAGCGTTCTTTGTTAACGAAAATATGAGGGTCCATGCAAAATGTATGTGCCATTGTTATGTCAAATATGTCAAATTATTAATGGTCAAGAGTTGTAATTATTTCACAAAAGTCATGCAGTAGTTATTTTGTTCTTGATTGTTGCCGGTGTTTTTACATTGAATATATCCAAGGTAGGAAAGATCCTTTGTTTCATTATAAGCTCGCTTTTGGCACTATGCCTAGCAACCTGCAAACGAAACCAAAGCTTTAAAATACTCTCTTTTATATCCACGCACAGTCCTTGGACCCAGCAGAAACTGTTCCAGATGAATATATTGAGCAAAACCTCAGTGAGGATGTCTTGTCTCATGGGTGCCCTGATGCTGTGAAGAACGTAAAGGATGAGCAGGTAAAGGCTTTTTTATCTGTCACGGGTGTAAGCAGTGACATAGCTATTAGAAATATTTCACACATTGAGGATTTGAAATACTGGTATAATAATAATATCATTAAAAGAGAAGCACATTGAACTGTGAGCAAGTTCATTTCATCACAAGGGCATTAGGAATCCAACAAAAAAAAAAAAGCACTATGTTGAAAGATAAGAATTTTCTCAAGGGTTTCATCAAATCAGGATGGTTATTTAATGAGGGTGTTGTACATACACTTAATAGTATTAATGGCTCGTTTTTTGTTTTGTCTCTTTCAATTTCAGATTGTGATATGGGTGGATCCACTTGATGGGACAGCTGAATTCACACAGGGTATTTGTTTGATCATTTAAAAGAATTACTTACAATTTTTCTTGAGTTGCTTGTGCATCTCAAACTGACAATCTACCACATTTTATAGTGCCCTTTTAAAGTGTAAAATATAATCAACTTTTATTTCTACATGAAAAAGAGATTTCTGACTTAACAGATCGTGACAAGGTGTACTGTTCATATTTATAACGAAAAAAGAAAGAAAAAAAAAAGCAAGACACATACCTGTTTCATGGACCCAATACACTTAATATTAATATTTAACATTTAAAATACACATTTTTACTGGTCCGACAGAGTACCAAAGTTATGTGACAAACAACCGTATAACATCATCTTGTTAATTATTGGTGTTTGAAATGAATGATAAATAAATCATATTATTCTCTCTGAATGATATTTTATGCCATTTTATTACATCCTTTGATTATGCTTTTGGTTTGCTTTAAGAATTTTACATCTAAAGGAGTATTCAAAGATCAGTGACCTCTCACTCATGATATAAATGGTACGATATGATTAAACCACAACTAAAACCAAAATTGATTCACACGCAAATTGACTCAGACTTGTCCTGGCACAAAGAACTCAAGCACATCGCTGACCTATTTCCACAGGGCTCCTGGACCATGTGACAGTCCTGATTGGTGTGGCTGTGAACGGTGTGGCCACTGCTGGTGTCATCTACCAGCCCTACTACAATTATGATAAAGGAGCAGACGCACAGTTGGGGCGTTGTATTTGGGGCCTTGTTGGTTTGGGTAGGTCTTGGAAGTTTTTTCTTTTATTCTTTCTGTGAAACAAATTATTTTATTGAACTAGAAAATTTTTGTTATACATGTACAATCAAGCTTGTGTTTTTCTTTTCTTTGTTTTTTGTATATTTGTTGTTTTTTTATGATGCTTTTATGTTTTCTCATTGTTTCCGTAGGGATTATTGTTCTTCTAATTTAAAAATTGCTCATTGTCTCAAAGGTTCTTTTGGCTTTACCCGAGAAGTTCCTCCATCCGACAAAAATTTGATCACCACAACTCGTTCACACTCTGATTGGATCGTTACTGAGGCGGTCAACTCATGTGAACCTACAGAGATTGTCCGCGTCGGAGGGGCAGGTCATAAGGTTTGTATTTATGTGTACATTACCCATTTGTGCCCTGATAATCTCATGCTTATAAATTTGCTGTATGATAATTTCATTCTTATAGATTTGCTCAACAATAATCTTGTTTTTTTATAATTATCTCTATCTTCTTTTGTTTACTTTTTCAAACATGAATGATATTTTTAAATTTGAATTTTTTTGCAACTTTGGACTACTGCGCTAAATATAAAGTGGCTTCTTCAGTGAATTATCTGCTTAGTGGCAAATTTTTACTCTAAGACAGAAAATCAATAAAAAAAAAAAAAATCTTTCTGACAAAAGAAGGCTGTCTCTTAGGTAGCGACCTCATAAGTTGTTACCCCTATATTTGTAACATATATTTGACATATCACTTTTCACTCTCTTTTTCGGCCTCTCAGTCTTTGGCATTGTTAAAGTAGGTGTTTATTGCTTATGTAACTCATTTTTAATTTAAGGTTTTGCTGTTGATTGAGGGAAAAGTCCATGCCTATGTCTTTGCAAGCAAAGGATGTAAAAAATGGGACACATGTGCTCCAGAGGCTGTGCTCCATGCTATTGGGGGAAACTTGACCGACATGATCGGCAACCCAATTCTCTACCACACTAAGGTCCAAAGGAGGAATGCTGGAGGAGTTCTCGCCACAGTTAGCAATCATCAGTGGTATCTCGGCAAGATACCTAAAGAAATCAAGGACAATTTTGTGTCTGGTGAGTAGGTTGGCAATATTTAGAGTTCTTATGTTTGTCTGCTTGATTTATTGAATTCATGCTTTTTTTTCTTGTTTGATCAAAGGGAATCGCAGTTTTCTGTCAAGTTTGAGCTCACACTATCATTTTATATATGACCCCTATCGCTCGCCTTGAGCACAGATAGCTCAGTGTTTAGGGCACTTAACCACCAAGCCGAAGGTCACGGGTTCGTTCCCGGCTGTGTAGGCTTGAATTAAAATACAAGTTTTTCGGATTTTTTTCGCCTCCCTGTCCTGTGATGGGCAGGATAAATGAGTGCCTAATCCCGTCGGAGACAGACGATAAATTAGGAGGTCCCACGTGCTTTTGCGCATGTAAAAGAACCCTCAGTGGTTAAAATAAAAAAGAACAGGCCATATCAGGGCAAAATTCAATTCCAACCAACAATTCTCTTGAACCCATTTACCCCTACAACCATTCCTACCTTAGACTTATTGACTCGTTCATTACTCTGAGTTCAATTAGAAAAGGCAATGATCAGGGGAGAAGAGAGTGTGGCTGGGCACCCATACTTCTCTTTAAAAAAATACTAGCCCAGGCGTAGCATTGTCATTGCTACAAGATTGTCAATATTGATGCAAAAGGCCTACTAGTAGAATTTTCAGATAAGAGTTTATTCCTGAATTACTTTGTGTGACTAAAAATGATGCTTGAATTCAAATTCAAGCTTTCAATGTGTTTGTTGTTTTTGCAACAATAATACTTTTGTTTATTGTCCATTGATTCTTCTGTAATTATACTTTATTCTCAATAATCTACTTGTAATGCATGCCTTAATTAAATATCTCAAAGCTATATGTAAAAAAAAAAAAAAAAAAGAATGCATAATAATGTTTTGCAGAGTAAATACAAAAAAAAGATTGTCTCCTAAATTTGATAAAATAAAAGTCCTTACAGAAATAATGAAAAAAAAAATTTTTTATTAAGAAACGAGAAGAAATGAATCAATGCTCTATTTTGTATGTCATACATGAATGAAATTCATAAAATATATTTGTTGCAACAGATGCTCCAAGTGAGGAAATGCTGAACACTAAGGCAACTGAGGAAACAGGGAATTCCGAAACAGCAGGAAATGTTCCACCAGAGGGATCCTCCGTAGACCCTCCAGGTTATGGTCAAAATTGAATTAACTATCGTACAGTGTACTGAGAGCTGTTGACATTGTAGAATTGATTTTAAAAAATATGATGGATTGTTTATAAGATGTTTGAGATGCTGACGAATGTTCTTATATGATTAATAATTTGTTCCTGATGTTGGATTTTGAAGATTTGAAAGGTTGCTTTGTTACAAGAGGAGAACATGATTTTTAATTGAAGTTCACTATATTAATTAAACCTATGCATTTTTCAATAGGAGAACATCATTTTCTCCTCTTCCTTCTTCTTAGAGCTATAGTACATCAAAAGTTAAAAGAGAACCTCTTCATATTGAACTGAATGCCTTCATACTTTTTACATATTTTATTCCTCCTTAAGTTTCTTCTTCACTTATTTATTCAGATGATAAATCAAGTATACATGTGAAGTCCATTTTGTACAAAGCTGAAATGTATGAGAAAATGATAACAATTATCAATGCATCAGCCCACTGTACACATGATATGAATGTTGATGCCTTATGTAATATACCCCTACCACAAAAATATGTATTTTTATCCATGTCTACAGCTGTATTGTGGTGGTGTTGTTTTATTGTTTGTTTTTGGGTTTTTTTTGGGGTTTTGTTGGGTTTTTTTTTTTAGCATTTTCTGTTGATTTTCTTTACAAGTAATGTCAATTGAAGTATATTAATTTCAGATTCTGAAAACCACTAAAAGTATCTCTCTAAATATTCAAGACATATTTGCTCAAAGAAAATCAATAAAGCCACCATTATTCTTACTATAAACATAAGTAAAGTCATTCAGATTTGATTGCAATATTTTGTAAAGTCAGAGAAAATCGCCTATTTCTTTATCCATAATGAAGAAACCTCAAAGTAATCTCAATAATTTTCAACAGTTTCCTGTCATATAATCAGCAATAGTTTCCTGTTATATAATCAATTTCCATTAATTGTCATTATCAAGACACATGTAAAAAAAAATCCATTAGCTTCCTTATAATGCACCAAAATTGAGCCTACTTAGTCTTTATGAAATATTTTTCTCAGCAGCATCAGTATCCCAGCATTATAATTTACCTCCTGATGTGTAACATTAATATTTTAGAATCAAAGTAATTATTTCAAACCAGCACAATAAGTTTTTTGTCCCTTTTTTTCTTTTCTTTTTTTTTTAAAGCATCTACGCATCATATCTGAAAGAAAAATTTACTCTGCTTGAGCTGATTATGTAGTCTGTCTCATATTCACAAGGGTAGGAGGACGAGGGAGGACGGGATGGGAATAAAGCAAGATGACAAGATATTGTGAATATAACAAACTAATTGAAGAATTTTTCTTGTGAGCTGTATAGTATAACATAGTGGGACCACATTGTTTTCTCATGTCATGTACACAACTATTTAAGATATTTTGAATAGTTTTATTTACTAAATCTAAAAGCAAAGAATGCACCAGAAACATCAATTTCCATGCATTCTCTATTTTCATCATATAATGAGGTTGTTTTGCAGCCTACTTGAGTCATTCATCTGCCAAATGTGATATCATTTTAATTTCTATCATAAATTTTATAATGCCATATGCAATCTTATTTGTTTTATCGATAGATTGTTTAATTTTGAAATTTACAGAAGATATATTTTTTTACATTAAATCTTTATTTAATTATTAATATGTCTGAAGAAATCTTCATTGAGTCAATTAGTCCTAGCTTCTTTTTTATTTTGATATTATCTTTATTTTCATATGATTTTTTAAATATGTATATATATCAGGTGGGCCAAAGAAATGACACTGTACCTTGAATGTCAATGTATACACAATTTGTTACTGAATTCGCATAAATCTAGTATCATTCTTTAAAGTAAGCATGCAGAATTTTATACTTATATTGATTAATGACAAAGGTAGAGGGTTTTGAATACGCCCACCTGAAAATGGCTAAAATCAACTCTTTTTGATCTTCTGGGGGGGCTCTTAATTTTAATGATTTAACTCTGTTCTGGTTTACCAAGTTTATAGTCATAGCAAGAAGAGAAACAGATGACATTAACTATAATAATCCTTTTCCATTTTCTTTATTGAAACTAACTGGTAATTGATAACTATGAATTAATAAATGTTCACATTTTATATTTGAAGTGTACCTCGCAATCACACTTCTTATCTAGTTAGGCTTCAAATTGGATGTATTTAAATTGAGATTTAGATCCAGACATACACCTAGGCCTCATTTCTAGGTCTAGAGTAAGGCTTACCCAAGAAGGTCAACACAACAATTCAAGAAATATGCTAAAGACAACTGGTTGATCTAGTCCCCACACAATTAAGACAAGTTAGAAATTCTTGAATTCCTTTCTTTAACAAAGGTCTACAGAGTAGGGGTTTAGCATTTCACCAAAAGATGGTGCCTGTGATCTGTGATTAGACTATGATGTGGTGGTTCAACTGAACTTCTGATGGTTTGACAATGCAAATGGCATTTTTTCAAAGCCCATTTTGTGCCTTTTTAGGTTAACCTTGGCATTCTAGCAGGGGCATTAAAAAATGTCATTGATTTCTTATGAAACTTCACACACACATTAAAAAGAGGTCATTTGACCTGTGGGCGCTTGCAGCGGGGTTTTTTTTCATTTCATTTTGAGATGGATTCATTCCAAACAATTTAATTTTATGATTTATCAACAAGTTTATATGCTTTCTTTGACTGAATTAGACTGGATGTGTTGTGACTTTCATGCGAATCCAATGACAAATTAATATCATAAAAAAGTGGCATTCAAAGTTCAGGGTGATTTTTTTTTTTAAGCCCACCTTTTACCGGTAGATTTTTTTTTTCTTTTTTTTTTTTTTAAGCAAGGAATTCATATTAAATTAATGTATGTATCAGTGTTATTTCATATTCAGTATCTATACGCCTAAGTTGTCCATTTGAGTAGCATGAATAAATGGCAAGCTTGAAATCTGTTTGAATTTACCATTGATGCATGTTGGTAACTTTAATTAATATGACAATTGAATCACCTGATTTTTACATTCTAGGTAACATTTTTATAATGTAACCTGAAATTGAGTTTAACATACTCATGGCTCATTCCATTAACTTAATCTGATCAGCATGTGTCCAAGAATAGCATAAATTGTGTAGTAAAAGTTAGATGATGGCAATAAAAAACAACCAATATGATTTTATGTTTTGTTGTTTTTTTCCATTCTGGTATGGATGTGTGATTAAACTATTGCTAAGAAGTGTAATATAAGCAGAACTTAAACCAAATGTTTCAATCGTTTAACCAAATGTTTCTAACACTAACAGTTCATATGTCACTAATAATTTTGTTCATCTGCCATTTGATGGGATTAATTTTGAAAAGCATTAGGATTATTGTCATCTCTTCAGGTGAATTGAAATATGAAGATTTTATTTTACCTGAAGCATACTGTGACTCAAGGGCAGGATGAAGTACATGTTGTGGCAGTTTTTGGAATCTCAAGAAAACTGTCTACGGATTTTGTAATACCGGTACCAGCTTTGCTTTGTTCTTTGAAAGTGAAAGCTATACCACTGTGAAACCTCACTATACTGTCCCCCATTAAGCTGCCATCACCCTGTAAAATGCCATTCTCAACTACTGCCTGCTTTCACAATGGCATCGATCTGCCAACATAGAGAAGTAGCCTCAAAGTTTCCCTTTTGCTACAACTACAACATCAATCTCACTGTAATGCCAACTTTCCTTTCTTCCAAAAGTTGGCAGCATACAGAGGTTTAACAGGACATATAGACATTATATCCAAAAGCATCCCTATGATAGAAAATAACACCCTGCCTTTGTTCAAACGTATACATCTATGTGTTATGAAAGGTACTGTATAATACAGTATGTAGTATAATATAAGGTAACCCGAGATCTAGGCATAATGGGAGATAGACAAATAAACACTCCTATATGACTTGTTCAGGTAGACTATAATTGATTGGCCGTTTTTGCAGCCAATCATAATTTAGTTTATCACCAGGCAATCTACACGAAGGGTGATTAGTGATTTAACTACCTGCTTGCATATGTACACTTTTTTGCTGCTGCCACCATGTACAGTTGTACATTTTTTAACTTGCTCTGTCTAATAGCCTGTTTCCTTTGTCACCGGATGGGCAGGTTATATGGCGGAGTCTCCTCTATTTCATCTTATTGACCAATGAGGCCATACTAAATATCCAGAACCATCCTGTCAGGTCAAACATCGTCACAAAACAGTTGCATTATATGTTTAGCAGCTGCCACATGCTTTTAAATCACCAATGTTGAATGACTTTGTCAAACGTGGTAATTGTAGAGTCATTTTGGACGGTCGCTATTCATTGTGTGGAGGTGGTCCTTGTTAGGAGTGGTTTTTTAAAGCAAAACCAATCCATAATTTCATTTCGGTTCATTGTGTAGAGGTGGTCGTTGTTCAGGTAGGAAGATTCTACTGTACATGATATAACATGACAACATGATGTCACATTCATATCCCTAACTCATGAAGGCCCGAACAAACAAACACAAACAAAAAGGTGTGATTGCTGAGGTTATAATTGTTTAATAATACATTACAAATAATAACAAAATGCCTTTTACAAATTAAATGGGAAGCAAAGGCACAATATTAATAATAATAATAAAACAATGAAATTAAACACTATTTCTATTACTGTATGGGGTTGAGTGAAAAAAGAAGGTTGAAATTGAAATACTATAAACTTCAAAAATGTATCTTTAAAAAAAGTACACTGGACATTGTCCAAGTTATACGTATGAATACATATATATAAATATAAAAAAAAAAAAAAATTGACACATTACACTGTAAGGATTACGCAAATTAAATACTAGAGAAAAGCAGCAATAGTGACACTAACTTTGACTTCCTCCAATAGTCACATTTTGGAGACAAGCAAAGCTTGTGGCGGGATAACGTAAACATCATAACCATCAAATTGGAGAGAAAAAGTTAGTAAAGGGTGCAAGCAAATGCTTAATTTTCCATGAACTGGCTGACAAATATTTATCCAATATCAAGAGCCAATTATTTCACCATTTTCACTCTAGTTATCATCGTTTTCCTCCCATGGGGAACAGATTTGCATAAGGATTACCATGAATTAAACTGAGAAAAGCATGTGTTACTGAGGTAGGAAACTACTGTCATCCTGCCATCATTGAATCCATTTGACTAAGATTTAATCAAACTTGCATCAGTGTTGAACATTTTATCTAGATGGCCACTTTGCTTTATGGTGAAGGAGGCTGCTTGTTAAAGAAGTTAGTGTAGGTAATATTCATTTGCAAATATAACATGAATTATATGACAAAAAGTTATCACAATTTATAAACACAAATTCTATCTGATTGGGTAGTCAATATAAACGCGAAGACACACACGTACATAATATGTCAATATATATTCTATATATAGAAAGAGAGCTAGGAAATTCATTCCTGAAGCGTATAAGTTACATGTTACTTGAACCAACAAGTTTTTTTGTGTTTTTTTTTTATTAATCAAGAGAGAATACAAATTAAAAACAAGTCAAATATTGCAATGTTGGAAGCATGATTAAAAATAACGTTTGATGATGCTATAGTTATTATTGCAAAATTTGCTTTTACAACCTATACTACAAGTAAAAGGCGCAATGTTTTTACACATTGTGATATACCCTTGCAATGTGCAATAACAAAATTTAAGGGAAAGAATATTGTATTTTCATACTGCATTCTTAAGATAAGATCAGTGAACGCTTTGGTTATTATTTTTAACTGGCTTCTTATATCTTCCTGAAAGCCAAAATAGTAAACTATTTAAGAGGTTTACTTTCAACTAAAAAGATCAAAAGTTATTTTCAGTTTCTTCTATTTTAATTTTATTGTTATTAATGTTATACTTGTTTTCAAATGTATTTTGTGTCCTGACAACATCGAAGGGAGCAGATTGCTTTTTCCCCCACTAAAACTGCAGTAAGATTACACTAACTACTTTTTTCATAATGATATGCGGTTGATTATTATAATGATAATATATTCAACACAATGCAAAAGTTTTGAGTAGATGTGAAATTCTGATTCATTTTATTGTAGCAAAAGTAATATCAGGAATAAATGAATTGAAATTGAAATAATTCATGATAATGTTATTAAGAGAATTAGAAACAAATTCATCAAGTTTCAGATCTTTTCATGTGTTGTGAAAAAAAATTATAAAAATGATTTTCCCCCGGTAAACTAATTAAAATGCAAATGCTATATTATGACAATTTTCCTGATGAGAAGACATAATCAAGGGTGAGGAAAAAGAAATGATTATGAAATTACATTACACTTCCAGGTTGATTAAGTCAAAAGTAAAATGTCAGGAGCACCAATATAATACTTTATGCTGTTGTTAAATTTTTATAACAATTTTTTATCTTTTTAATGATTATTTGATATCCTAAATGCAAAAAAAGAAGAAACTATAAATTGCCCAAAAGGTAGCAGAGGTCAAAAAACAAATATAAAAAAAACAACAAAAAACAAAAAGGGAAAGAAAAAAAAAGTAAACAGAAGAACAAATAACCAAAACAAATTGAAACCAACTTCCAAAATCTGCAGTGTATAAACTATTGCATTGTGGTTTTCTTGGTTGTAGTCTCGTCAATTTCTGTGGCACCAACAGGTGCAGAACCACAAATTTGCAAGAAAGACATCCGCCACAGCAGACCTTATGAGTACATGGTGGTCTGAATGAACTGAAACAAGAGAAAGCAATGTTTACTTATTGATACACTGATGTATGAAAGCATTATGTCTTAATGAATTGAAACAAGAAAAAGCAATGTTTACTTATTGATACACTCACGTATGAAAGCAAAATGTCTTAGTGAAATGAAACAAGAGTTTACTTATTGATACACTGATGTATGAAAGCAAAATGTCTTAATGAAATGAAACAAGAGAAAGCAATGTTTACATAGTGATACACTCATGTATGAAAGCATGATCTGGTGAGGGAAAAATATGACTGAGGCTAGGAGTTTAGACAGAGGTTTAAATATGCAACAATTAAATCAAGGTATTGCACTAGATAGAGTTACTTTTTCGAGTGTTGACAATAATACTCAATTCAATGAGTTTGTTAGCTATTTTGAAGACCAAGAGTAATGGTGAGTTGGGTTTTTTTCGTGGCACGCAATCCCTATGATACAGACCACAAACACAAACACACACACATGCAAACATACACACAGACTCTTACACTTTTACATTTATTATAAGAAATAATAATGTTCCATACCATCTCATTGATTCAGCAAAGGTGCAATTGGCAGAGACCTGTTTTCTTTGGCAGTAAATGTAATCAATCATGTTCTAAGTGTTAGAAGGAGCGTTTAACTTAGTCGGGCTGAAGTGGTAGAATCAGTAGAGGGTCTAACCATTTCAATGTGGTCTGGCTAAGAAGTAGACTAAGCCTGCCAATACTACCACCACCACGTTTCTTGGACTTAACAGTTTACAGGACTGGGTTATAATTTATGTCAAATAAATCCTGGTTGTTCCGTCTATACCGCTTTATCTGAGTTTGACTATTGTGATATTGTGACACTTACAAAGTAGAACATGAGACCATGGGGAGAGAGGACAGGACAGGAGGCCCGACGCCAATACATATCTATGCTAGAGGCATCTCAATACAGAGACAAGTTGACCAAAGCAAAAGTTGATGCCATGTGAAGAGGACATGAATGTTAGAATACAGCATTTATTGCAATCTCACATATTATTAAAACATAAAAAGTACTTACTGAATCAATGTCAAAGAGTGCAAAGTGGTTTCTCTCACGAGCTTTGAAAGAGGCTGCAAATCAAAATAATAATGTTGTATTAATAGATGATTGCAAAGAACTGCCCCATGGTAACAATAAAAATTCTAAGTAATACATTGGAAAAGTTATGTTAAACATAATAAACTTTTGATTTATGATAAGTAAATCTTATATTACAGTTGAAGATAACAAAAAAAAAAAAAAAAAGAAAACAACAAGGGAAAACAAAACGAAAGTGGGAGCAGGAAGAAAACTCCTTTCTTCTCTAACTACTAACAAATCTGTGGGCATAAAAATGAGAATGAAAAAAAAACTAGGAAGTAGATCGAGTCTAAACATAGGGTGTAATCAGCTAAATTTGTTCACATAATCTTTATTCAAGATTATATACAAGTGTTCCAGTAAATTTCATCCTGAGGTAAGGGGCAAAATGTATGCTTTGCTTTTGAATCCATCATCCACTCCAAGTAAGGATAAATTATTTCATGCCTTAGTAAATATTGCTGGGATCTTTATCACTCATCATCATTTAGATCGGATGCAGCACATGTTGCGGCAAGCTTGACCTGTCGCCGGTGACAGATGCCATAGGCCCTGAGACATCTACCTTTGCGATCTTCTCAACCCCTTGGTCTTCCGCAAAAGTTGTGACAAATGCCATGAAACACTTTGTTTATTATTGCCTGACATTTGACTGTTATCAATAGTTGCCTGGTTGGAATCGATTATTTTATAGGATTTTTTTTTGCTAGGCAGTACCTATTGAGCTGTATTTCTGACCGAGCCGTTCACTCACGAATCATGTGTACTTTGCATACCGTACAATCATGGCAGGCTGTCATCGATATGTTTTCAAAGTTTTTTATTACAAATGCTTACAAATCCAGTTATGGTAGAAGACTCATGATAGCCTTTGATCACCATCTCTGGTTCTTTTTGATTGGCTCATGGTAATTTTTATACTTGATCCTGATCTTTCCAATGCCTATCCAGCTCTTTTTTGAATTTCAGTACATTCTCGGCCAATACCACTGATTCTGGCAGACTTCCAAATGTTACATACTCTGTTGTAGAGGGAGTTTTTTCTAACTTATAATCTGCATCTGTCTTTAAATAATTTGTATTTATGTCCTCTGGTATTCTGATATTGTTCTTGGAATTGAAATAAATCTGAGACCTTTGGGTCATATCTGCCACTGATTATTTTATGTATCTCTATCATATCTGTCATATCTTTTACAAATCTATTGATGATTTTAAAACACTCAAACAAGGGATTTTTAAATAAAAATGCTTTATTTTGATGAAACATCAAATGCATGCAAAAAAATTTCTGCAGATGTTAAAATTTGACCTTTTTTCAAATTTTTTTTTTCATTAAGTGTTAAAGATATTCTAATGATTTTAATTTTAATTAAAAATATGTCCATTGTCACATCAGCTGTGTGAGTTTCATTGATGTATGTCTAAATGTTCGTTTTTTGTGGGCGTTTTTAATTGTCAAATGACTCTAGTAGATGTAAATCTAAAATAGCTCAGAACTTAGTGACTTAAGACAGTTGAGAAAATATGACAGGTAGACAATAAGACTTACACAACATTGTCTTGAGACGGATGGCACAGACAATAAAGTCTCCAAACTCCACTTGGCCCTTCTTGTCACTGTAACGCATGATCAGGGAAAGCAACGACTTGTTGCTGATTCCAAATCCTTGGGGAAAGAAGGAAGACAAAAGTAGTTTTCCTCACTGACCCTATTCAAATATAACTGTGTCTCTTCATAATTCTTTCCTTCTTCTTTGATGAAAGTGAAAATTACTTGCTGACCCTAATAAAATATAGCTGTGTCTGTTCATAATTCATTTCTTCTTCAATGGTGGTGAAAATTACTTACTCACCCTATTCAAATATAGATCTCTTCATAATTCCTTTCTTTTCTTTTCTTTGTTAAAGGTGAAAATTACTAAACAGTATTATTATCATTACTATCATTTTATTGTCATCGGCTCATTCCATTATAACGCCAATGATACTTTGCCAAGTGCAGACAACCTAGCGACCTAATGCTGTTATACTATTGGCTTTGGTTGTCTTCTGCTAAATTTACATCATGCAGCATACAAAGGTTTTTGTCTGCCTTATGGCCTTATGAGATTTAATGTTGAAAAACAAAAAACTTACATTGACCTTATCAATTTACACAAGTAGTCTACTAAAGAGAATTTACATTCATATTACACTTTATGTTGAAAATTAAAGATACCCCTGAGTGTTAAAACATCATAAAACCTCCATTTTTTTTATAACATTTGCACTAATATCTAACATAATTTTTTCATATAATTTTAACATTTTCTAACACTTATTTACTTCATAAATCAACCCCCTCTCCCTCACTCCCCAAGCCTAGCTTGCACTTACAGGCATTCAAAAAGCCCAATGATAAGTCATCGGCTCATTCCATTATAACGCCAATGATACTTTGCCAAGTGCAGACAACCTAGCGACCTAATGCTGTTATACTATTGGCTTTGGTTGTCTTCTGCTAAATTTACATCATGCAGCATACAAAGGTTTTTGTCTGCCTTATGGCCTTATGAGATTTAATGTTGAAAAACAAAAAACTTACATTGACCTTATCAATTTACACAAGTAGTCTACTAAAGAGAATTTACATTCATATTACACTTTATGTTGAAAATTAAAGATACCCCTGAGTGTTAAAACATCATAAAACCTCCATTTTTTTTATAACATTTGCACTAATATCTAACATAATTTTTTCATATAATTTTAACATTTTCTAACACTTATTTACTTCATAAATCAACCCCCTCTCCCTCACTCCCCAAGCCTAGCTTGCACTTACAGGCATTCAAAAAGCCCAATGATAAGTAAGCTTAGTGCATGTTGGGTTGGTACAAGAGACAGTGCAATGAAACAAATAACTGAATGTCTCTGTGGAAATCCAATGTTAAATTGAGCTTTGGTTGGTGTGAACTAATTTGTCTGCTCCCTTCGAGTTTACCTTAAACACATTTTTTGTCAAGCTGAAAGCACCTACCTGCGGCATTAAGGGCACTCCTCAACTCATGGGAGCTCAGCTTGCCACTGTTGTCAATGTCATATTTTTTAAACACAGCCTGGATGAAAAATTACTTCAATGAATGTATAATATTGGAGGTTCTTTTGTTATGAAAACAGGCAAAGCAATGTTCCATTAAAAAAAAAAAAAAAGGTAGGATTTCTAGAACTTTTGAAATTGCTCTCAATATAATAAAATAAATCTTTTCATATAATGTTTACTAAAGTAAAAATATATTTAGTAATATAATAATTCATTATGATTTATAAATAAAACATCTTATTATTCTCCTACCCAAAAATATAATTTAACAATCACTGACATAAATAAAATATCAATCAAAATATTAATGGGTTAGAATACATTTGAAGGGTTCAAACAGGAAAACGTGATGAATGCATTTTTGGATTATCTATGAAAAGTTGTTGTAGACTAAAGCACCCATTGGTGCAGAGAGGATTGACATGATGTGACGATGAAAAGTGATTGCTATTGTTGCATTTGTTGCGTTCAGCAAAAAATTGCAATTTTCCATGACTTAATACTATTGCATACAAAAAATTGGAAAATTGTTTTCAGGCCGCAAAGGTGGGCAATAGGGGTTAATTTTCTTGCCCAAGAAAAAAACCTTGTCACAGAAGTGGGGCACGAACCCCTGACCCCGGGGTTACGTACAACGCCTTAATCGCTCAGCCATCTGGCCCCCAAAAATTAAAGTGAAATTCCCATCAACAAAGCAATGAAATTTCCTTCATAACACCAAAATGCAAATTTAGAGGAAGACCTTTGACAACACTGCCAGTGGTGATAAAGAGAGACACTTTTCACACCTATAGGAATACATGAAAGTAAAAATGTGGGAAGACTTGAACTAAAGTCAATCGCTAGAAACCCAGAAAGAAATTGAGAATCCTTTCCGCGACAATCATAAAAAAAGCTGAGGCAGCCTTTCCATAATACAGGCTGTAAAATAGCATTAAATGAGTAAGTCAGTTCTCTTATCTAATCTTGTCCATTATCATGCTTTGATAAAGATTTGGAGATTGAAAACAGACTATAGGTTGTGTGTACTTAATTTGTTCCACTTCTAAGCAAGGAAGATATAATCTGCTACTGAACTTTGAAATTTTTGCCACTCTTACCTTCCATTTCCTCAGATCATTCCATAAATCTCTAAATTCCTCATAGCCCAGTTTTCCTGACAGGTCACCCTGGATACAGTGTTAAGGCCTTTTACTTCATTCTGTCAATAGAAGCTAGGTTTTGTATTTTCACCCCATATTATTATTTTGACACTGAGCTCACCTTTAAAACAACAACAAATATATTCATGATCCCAACAAAATGTGATAATTTCTTTGGTGACCTTTTAGTGAATTATTATTCCCTTAAAGTATGTTTTTCCACATGGTTGGTAACAAATGCATTCACTTTCACCTTATCAACATCAAAATGACTACAGAAAGATTACTTTACATTGTTAAGTTTTTCATCTTTTACTTTTTTTTAAAGCCGTGTATTACATGTATTTAAACAAAAATTTTTAATAAAAAACAAAAATTTATCTTTCAGAACTTTTCCGGAAAAGGATACATCATGCATAGCAACCATGCTTCTGCAAGTGTCTACACCGAAGCCATCAAATTGGAAGCCTGAAATATTCAGAAATAGTATTGTAAAAGTGTTCTTGCAGTTTCAGGCTAAAAAGAAAAAACCCAAACAAACCAAACAACAAAGTGATCAACTACATCCCCCTCCTAAGCCTAAAATAATAAACGAAGAAAGAAGTGATCTAAAAAAAAAAAAAAATCAAGCTAAAAACCAAAAACGGCCTCTAAAATAACCTTAAAAAGACCCCAAAGAATGATTGTCCAATCTAACAGTGTCTTTCATTAATGTCTAAGATTTAGATCTAAACATTAAATTTTCAAAAAGCCCATCACCATGACATTACATTTGCACACATATATGGGGCATGACTTACCAATTCTATTAAAAAGAGAATTCAATATTTCAAACAATATTGGTAAAAAAACAACAACAATCAACTATTGAACACATAAAAGAGATTATTCAGTAATGATAAATACATGTACCACTTTTTGAAATAAAGTATAAGAAACACATTCTTTGGCAAGAAATTTCACAAAAATCTTACAAATTCTTTTTCTTCATCCCCTCTCCCCTTTAACTTTCTTTTCCCTCTAATCCAATTATCTTCAATAATCTTTCCATACATTCCTAGTATGTACATGGTTTAAATGGAATATATCTTAGATAAGTCATAATATCTCTGTCACTTGAGACTGGTTCTCAAAAGATAGATTTTAGTTGAAAACTTAAAAGATCCATTGAAATATAGAAGATAATTTAAGTTAAATTAGTAATTATATGAATGATTCAACGCAAATACACAAGGATATATATTTCAGCTTTCACCAATAAAAAACGATTTAACTACAAATATTTTGAATAAGCAGTAAGCAAAAGTTCTTAAGAGCCTCTACAGTAATAATTTTATAAGATCAGTCTTTTTTATGCGTCCTCATACTAAAAGAATTAAAGCAGACAAGCATTTTCACACCAGAGGTCATTCAAAACTCCAAGAAGAGGAAAAAAATTAGTTTGAAAAGGAGAAAAAAAAATCATCATAAGGAAAGGAAATAAAAAAATTGTTCATTGTTAATATATATAAATAAATGTACAAGATGAAAAATTATATCACTGTACAAATCTCATTTATAGAAGGATGAAAATGATGTGAAATAAGCAGGTTTTGGACTTTTTCCACGTCTAAGCACAAAGAGATATAAGAGACTAAGTGTTTTAATGAGATCCACAATCTCTCTAAAGAGAATGAAAGACTTTGTTCTTTGTTTTGAATTACAAGAAAACAGATGAAGCAATTCATTCAGTAATTTAATTTAGAATGTACAAATTCTTTTATATTCTAAAATGACATTATTCAACCATGGAAAAGCCTGACATCAACATAATACATCATGGAAATAATGATATAGGACTACAATTGAAATTTGGACTTTTAATGTTTTTCTTTAGTAGAAGAGTGAATGAATATTTAATTGATGTATCTAATTTTCCAAAACATGTGCACAAAGTTAGTAGTGTTATCTTGTTAATAAGATAATTAGATGAGTTTGAATAGAAATGAAAATGAAGTAAAGAAAAATGAACAGAAATGTGATGCAAAATGAAGCATCGTGCTGAGGAATGACTGGTAATGGTAGGGAAACCTGAACTCATGGCAAAGAAATCACATATATGTACCATGGGAAAATGATGCATCTAAACATAAACGGAGAGTGAGTATTCCCCCAGAGGGTTCAATAACTCTGGCATTATCCACCCACATTTTCCTCTTGGGCTGTGTTTAGGGCTAAAGGATTTGTGTAATTTGTATGAGAATTCTGTTATGATCATCATTGTGACTTATACAATCTTGTAAACTTTCACTTTATAAGTCTTCTAAATTCCAAGTCGAGAATAATTCAGAATTTTTTTTTAACTTGTGGACCAAATTTGATAATTTAAAAACTGTATTCATGATTTGATTGGGTTTATCTGTTTAAGTAAAAAATACATAGCAGTGAACATTTGAAAAAAAGAGAAGAACATTTGAAATAAAGAGAACACGAACAGCCAAGACTAAATCTCGATAAAAATCTGATAAAAGAAAAATCTGATTTTTTGTTGTAAAAGGTAACTAAGATTTGGTCTGCTTTAAGACACAGAAGTGAAGCCCGGACTTTCAGGAACGAAGAACAAAAACAAATAAATAAAGAGTTTCGGAAGGTGGTGCTGCAGAAAACTATTGAGCATAAGTTGAAAAGATAAAATATCAAATAAACAAGTTTTAGAAAAATATCAAGACCACCAACACTACTTTAGCAAATTATGAAACAAAGGTGACATACTTTGGCCATATTACACAAGAGGAAAATATCTTATCCATGCTTTTATTCGGATTTATAGAGGTAAAGAGAGGAAGAAGAAGACAAAGAAACATGTGGCTGAACAAAATAATGCAATGGACAAACATCAAAAGCATATGAAATGTGGTTGAAATGTGTAGAGACAGACTGAAATGGAGAAAGATTGTCTGCCAATTAGAAACTCCAGAATAAACCTAAAGAGAAAGAGAGAGAGAGAGAGAAAGATAGAAGTGAAGAAAAAAAATGTAGTTTGGGATACCTAGTTATAGTTTATAGCTGTTCAATATGAATAAAGCTTAAAGCCATGTAACACAGGACGACCACAACTCTCAGCATCAATACACATAACAAAGGATACAATGGGGGAACAATGCTAGAATTATCCACCCCTGTGAGGAAATAACATCAGCCAAACATAAATTTCATGTCAGAAAAACAGAAACATTGAATCCATTTGGAAGAAAAGGATGTTGGGTTTTTTTGTTTTTTTTCCTTCTATAAGTAAATATGGCAAGGTGCTTGATCTGAGACAACATTTGAACAGTATAAAGAAACATTAATTATAAAACAAAAATGCGAAAGAATCAGCTTTGCTTGAGCTGAGAAAAAGCACATTGGTGAAGAGACAGCTCATTTGGTGCAGGGAATATCAAGAGACAACAGACAAATGTGACAAAATGAAACAAAATGATAGGATGATAATTAATGCAAACACTATACACTCTCTTATAATAAAAAGAAATTCATGGAAAGCAATCACATCCATATAATTTTGATAAATTCATGAGAATTGATGAATATTGAAATGAGCTTCATGATTTGTGAAAAAAAAAAGAAAAAAGAAAAAAGGAAGGCCACACAATGAAGCATAACAAAAGGTTGTTTGAGTTCCAAAGGATGAGGAAAAGATGGCGAAGGATAAGAAAGAGACCATTCAGATCATCAGCATTGTGTAGAACACGGAGATGATATTTTTTTCAAGTACTGGGCAAAAATGATATTTCATTTGATCAATCTTTCATACTAAGAAAAGGTGAGGACATTCAACATATCGAGATCTAATTTTTTATCCGATTCAACAAAAACATTTTACGAAAGTTTGTTGCATCAGCCTATGAAGTAATAAGGTATGTTAACATGAACTTTACTTACTCTCTCTCTCTCTCTCTCTCTCTCTCTCTCTCTCTCTCTCTCTCTCTCTCTCTCTCTCTCTCTCTCTCTCTC